>JAECUM010070075.1:0-17422 GCA_016617855.1 Megalonaias nervosa | reverse complement strand
TATATATATATATATATATATATATATATATATAGAGAGAGAGAGAGAGAGAGAGAGAGAGAGAGAGAGAGAGAGAGAGAGAGAGAAGTGGGTGGTGTCAATGAAGGAAATGAAATTAATTTACATAAATATTTTTGTAAATGCAATAAAATCATGCAATTTCAGTGAGACAACAACAATTAGTAGATTGCACAGTCTATACTAATATTCAGGTAAACTTATATTTAAATGCACAGTTATGAAACATTTCATTTATATATGCTTGCACGATATTATGTAGTCTGTCCTAACTGTCTCAGTTCAGAAAAGATAAGTAAATCTCCTTCTTTCTAAGTGCCATGCATCCTTTACTAATACCAGATACAAGAAGTATTTTACTTGTACCATTAAGTGTTGAATTATGTCTAAAATTCATGAACGATCAATCCTAGTGAAACAGTTCATTGGAAACGGGATGCTGAAAATCATTTATCAAGTTCCAAAGAAAGCAAATGCGTGATAGACGATATCATCGATACTAATGCGTGACATTATGCTTCAAGTATGTCTCCCCCACCCCCCTTGAAAAATTGTCCCAATTCCCCTTCCATGAAAATATCTTACGTCTGCTCTTCTTGAAGGATAAATTGCAGAATAAAGTATAAATAACGTATTGCCATATGTCACTCAAACCCTAACAAGTGCCGGGAAATCAAAACATCCTCTTTGTGCACCATTTCTCGCCTTATCAACTTTCGTTAAATTTGAAGTTTAATGTTGCTAAAGATTTTAGAAACACCTTTGTATAATTCTACTTTCTCAACAAGTTGTTGCGTATTTACATCTATTAAATTTCAATTCTTGAATTCCTAGCTTTGTTGTCAAATTTTAAAAGTTTTAGCGGTTAAGGTGTGAACAAGCTTTGTCTGTTCTTAAAATCCTTCACTACATTTTTAACATAAACGGAAAATCACTAGATAATTCTCATCACTCGATGAATAAATATTGAATGACTTTCGGTAAGACTCTGTTACTCACTGGGAACAATTTCATTTCGTGATATAAGACGTGCAAACCAATTGTGAAAAAGTAGCTCCTACATGATCTGTAAATCAACATTTTATTAATATATTCTGTTCCATCAGCAGAGGCTTTCTGTAAACGTCACACGTAATAATCATTTCCGAACGAATATGAAATAATCGATAAAGTGTGTAGTCATTAATGGTATTGTTTTCAGTACCTCTAGTTTTTTAGCAACTGTACCAAATCGATCTGGCATTTGAACTATGACTCTTCTACGACATAATGTTGATTGATTATAGAAATAATAAATGAAACGAGTTATGCAGTGAGGGACTAAATTCATGATCAGTCAACTGGATTAAAATATGTAAAATGAGACATTCATTTGTGGGTTTTTTGGTTGTAATTTTATAAACGTTTGGACCAAAATATACATGTGAAAACAATTATTATCCAAACGCAACACTAATTTTAAATTTGTCTTCTTCCCACATCATAAACATGGATCGAAGCTATATTATACTGAGGTCGACATTTTCTTCAGAAACGTAATCAAACGATTTCATGACTTTATGAGCTACTATTATGCAGAAGTAATTCATAAAAATTGAAACAAGACTATGAGTTAACGTTAATGGAAGAATACATCAGAAAACGATAGTCAGTATTCAGCTATCTACACATGCCAAACAGTATTATCTAACCTAATTTAGCGCAGCAGCGGCTCCCTTTAACGAACGTGAAATTAAAGACTTACGAAACACTCGCCGCGCTCCTGTTAAGTATAGCACATTTGAGAGAGAGAGAGAGAGAGAGAGAGAGAGAGAGAGAGAGAGAGAGAGAGAGAGAGAGAAGATGGATCCTTTGCATTAAGTGTTACATCTTTATAATTAAAACAACTAATCAATCTGCATATATGTCCATGGGCAGTAACTGCTAAATAACCGCAACAAGGGAATATACTATTTGGATTTTTTATTCGACTTTGACTGAAATGAATGTGATTTAAATAGATCCTTCCGGCATTAAGAAATGTGCAGTGTTAATCAGTGCAACTTATTTATAGTAGCATGTTTTGTAAATTTGCTATAACATTGTTACGAGTCTAGGCTCTTAAAATAAGTAACAGAAAAGAGTGTAGACAACAAGCTTTGTAAAATTTAACAAAAAGAACTTATGGTTTTACGAATTAAATCCAAAAATAATCCAAGAATTAACAAAATAGAAATCTTTGTAATAAAATGTCCTGAATGAATCTGAGTTCGAGTCCCGATGAAATCCAAAATGGAAGGTGACGACGTCTGTTGTAACCTGCGAAGTGCTGTTGTGTCAACAGCTCTTGTTGAATCAAAAAAATATTATTCCAGTTTTGAATTACGTATAAATGTCAATGAATGTCTTTGAACAAGAATTTTGTAGGTGCACTTACGTATTTCAAGGGAAAAGAATCACTTGAAATTCAATAAAATAAAATTTCAACTCAAATTGGTCACAACATAATGTAACTTGACATCTGAAGTGTTTTAAGCCCGACAGAATAATCTCTCTAAAGACAATAGTTATACACAAGTTTAAAACTCACAACAGATTAACGGATGAGGGTTAACCTTCTAGAAAAATCAGAAGTTTGCAACAATAAACACGTTTCATATCACGTACTCCGGGTATGGCCTTGACTTAACTTAATGATTCTTACTCTGAGAAAGAATAAAAATAACAATTAAAAAAAGTTGCTTACCAAAACTGTCACTGGTTCTGAATCAAGGTCAGAAACTAGATACAGTGTTTCTATTATTAGGTGTTTATCAATGAAAAAAATTCAGTCAGGTCAAACAGAACTAAACTCAATTCTGGACAATATCAAATCCAGTAAACAAAGTTACATTACAATAGTATGCAATGGAATAAAAAAAAATTACAACTAAGAAACAAATAATCAAATTAAATATACATAACAAACATATTGCTACTACACGTTTCCTTTCTTTGAAGCGAATTTTCTGCCTCGATAGGGCGGAGATAAACGGTATGCTTAATCTGAATCAGTAGCATAGGCAATATCCTCCATTTTATAGCAATAAGGATGGATAATTTTTATGAAATAATTTAGAGCGTCCATTGCCGCGACAAAGTTCCCAATTCATTATTCTTTCGCATTTTTATAATTCGGCACTTCAAACAATCTCGACCAGTTTTAGACTTTACGAATACATACGCTGTAAACTTTATTTTCAGCTTATATACGTTATATAATAAAGGTATTGTTACGTGTAGGCTCGTACAAAAGTGACAAAAGAAAAGAGTGAAGTCAACAAGCTTTGTAAATTTAACAAAATAATTTATTTCCCTAGAAAACAAGGTAAAAATATGAAATAGG
Organism: Megalonaias nervosa; assembly: GCA_016617855.1. Classification (NCBI taxonomy): domain Eukaryota; kingdom Metazoa; phylum Mollusca; class Bivalvia; order Unionida; family Unionidae; genus Megalonaias; species Megalonaias nervosa. The sequence goes on along the minus strand of JAECUM010070075.1, from coordinate 14,040 downwards.
ACTTACGGTTTGTGAATATAATCCAAACATTAATCATAGAATTGAAAAATATAAGTCCTATCACTAAAAAGTTCTAATTGAATCCAAGTTGGAATCTCGATGAAGTTCCAATATGGAAGGCGATGACGTCAGATGAGGTCGTTGTACTGATGGCAACAGTTCCTCGTTGAATCACATTTTATAATGTTCCAGTTTAGAATTCCAGAATAAATTTCCTCTAAATGTCTTTGTCCAAGAATTTCGTTGAAGAAGAGTATTTTCCAGGGTGAATAAATTATTTTAAATAAAAAAACTCAATTCAAATGGCAACAACAGGAATACCGTTCGGCCTGAAGGTATATTGTACGACTGATCAAATCCACTAGAAAATGTCTGTTTTAACCCGCGATTTTAGATCACATGATGGCTCATATGGTCACTTAACTTGAACAGCACAGTAAAAAAAAAAAAAAAATGCCAGTTTGCACGTAGGCTAGAATAGCCCTATCTAAGAATCAGATTCCCACACTGGAAATAAGTTTAAAAATAAAACTGTTTACAACAGACTATCACGTGGGTTGAACATGACCTTGGTAATGACCAATCATTTTCACTTAGTGTTTACAAAATCGGAACCAAGGTCAAGAGTAATAATAATAATAATAATAATAATAATAATAATAATAATGAGGACTTTATATAGCGCCTAATCTTTAGAAGCTCTAAGCGCTTTACAACATCTGACCACACTTAAAAAACATATATAATGATATGATTACAAAAATAAAAACAAACACCACGAAATTAGAAAACAAAACATGCTGTAAATATTTAAGGTAGGGAAACATTATTAGGTCTTTAAGTCTGTTCTTGCAGTTGAAATAGGTGAGTTTTAAGAACGCTCTTGAATGAGAAAACTGTGTTTTTGTGTCCAAGTTCAGTGGGCAATTCGTTCCACCTTGTTGGTCCCTGGTATGCACAAGAACGTTGTCCATATGATTTCATCTTCATAGTGGGAATAATGAGAATACGAATGTCAGAAGAGGAGCGTAAGCATCTTGCTGGTGTGTACACATGGGTGAGGTCGGATAGGTATGTTGGACTGGAGCCCGTCAGTGAAACGTAGCACAGAGAACAAATTTTGTGTTTAATTCTGGATCTAATGGATAGCCAGTGCAGGGTACAGAGCAGGGGGGAAGGCTTGCTCTGATCGTGGTACTCTAAGGATGATCCGAGAAGCTGTGTTTTGAACTTTTTGAAGTTTCTGGAGTAGATATTGAGACGAACCAGACAGAATTGAGTTACAATAGTCCAGTCTTGAAAGTACTAAGGAACACACAAGTGTTTTAGTGGCATCAACTGATAGATACTTGCGAATGGAGCTGATGCCTCTCAGCTCAAGATATGCAGCCTTACATATGTTTATGATATGTTGGTGCAATGAGAGAGTAACACCTAGGTTTCGTACCGACTGTGTGAATTTAATGTTGATGTTGCTGATATTTATTGTCTGAAGTAAAGGATGTGAATGAGAAAGTCTTTGTGTTGTAATCAGAATGGCTTCCGTTTTATCATCATTCCTCTGCAGCTTGTTACATGTCATTCATGATTTCACATCGGAAATGCACCTCTCTACACCTTGGATGGTAGCTTCAACTTCAGTTGAACTAGGTTAACTAAAAATAAAATGTAGCAATCGAACTGCATTGTTATCAGGTCAAAACAGAAAACTGAACCTTACGAAAAAAGTCAAATCCAGTGAATAAAGTTAACATTACAATAACGTAATGAAATGAAAATAAAATAAAAGAAAATTTAAAACTAACACACAAGCAATTAAATTACATATACGAAACAGTATAATGGACAAGGAATATCATCAACGTTTTAATAATGCCATTAATAGTTATGCAAGGTGCAAATCACTTTATTTATTCAGCTTCTTTTGCAAAATTACTAAGCTACTTGCAATTCATTTAACAAAATAAAAGTCGAAATTTAATACATTTTAAAAATAAGTTTTGTATCATTGTGATAGTTGATTGGCCATTGGATACCAACTATCATGTTTAGCCACCCTATCGCAATTCTTAGCCAGAGAATTAATGTTAGTATCTGTAGTAGGTTTTAATGCCATCCTCTGTATCGGGGAAGCAGAAACACAAAGTAGCTGTGTAACACTCTTTGTGAAATTCAACAAACAAAATATTTCCCTAGAATATAAAGTGAAAAATATTAAGAGAACTTACGGTATAGCGAATTAAATCCCAAAGATTCCTAGAATAACTAACACAAGTCCTAATGATTAAAGTTTTGAACAAACTTTTGAAGTATTCAAAAATAAATTCAACGCTGGAAGTGGTAGCCTGAGTCGTAGTGATGTGACAACAGCCGTTTGTTGAATCACAATAATTCATTCCAGGAATATGTCCTTTTTGAAATTTCACTAAAGACCCAAATCAGTATTCCCAGCAATATTATTTTGATGAGCAGTTAGTATTTCAAGACACTAATAACTCGAATTAAATAATTTCAATAAATTAATTTCAGCCAAAATAAAATATTTAACACAACAATAATACAACTGATTCCGCTCAGATCTTACAGCGCGAATAAATATTTGTTTCCTTTTAAACAAGATTTTATACTTCTCCACCTGATAAGGGTCACAATTAACATTTTCTAAAAGATACTATTACCTAATGGAAAATGTCATTCTAGAAGGATCCAAATCTTTAAAAATGATAAAGTCGTAATTATAATTAGAATGTATATTACTAAAATTATAATAAAGAATACGGTAAACACAATGTCCTTGAATCGAGCAAAGATAATACAATCAAACCATTCAACAATAAAAATAGAAGAAATATACCTTCTATGTAAAACAAACACTGTTATGTACTTTTAAATATTTCCGTTGATAAAACTGTTAATTTCCAGAAATTCATAATTTCCTGACATGAATGTAATTTTAGCATAATATTACTATGATAATATATGTGTAACATTTCAAAAAACTTATATTTGATTTTATAAGTGTATAACGTTTGATTAATTTAGCATCTTTATCATGTTCAGGTAATTAAATGTACTTTAATACTTTTGGCTTTTCTAACATTGTGATTACAAACTAAAGTGATATATCGGAAATACTTATAACGTTGCAAATAATGATATAAGAAGACACGAATATGACTAATGACGAACTTTCTCCTGTTAAGTAAACATATTTAGAAAGTATTATAGTAAGAAACCGAGCATTTAATTTATTGGGAAAGTAGTGGCCGGTATTGTTCTTTTTAAATTCAATTGCAAAACTATTCTTGCCTTGATGTCTAAAAAATGTAACTAATTATAACCATTATATTGTTAGGAAAAGTTAATTATCTTGAGACAAATTAAGAAAACAACTCGCCCTTTCAAAGGAAATACCACTACATCTTCTAAACCCCACCATTTAATTGTCAGTCCTTAATGTGTTAAGAAAAATGCAAATATTGTATTTGTGTAACGAGTGTAAAATACCGCTCGGTACCAGTGTAGCTCATAAAGATAATGACATAAGACAATGGTATAAGGCCTGGGAAGGCATCAGCCTCACTGATACAAAATATATGTCTTTTCCACTGAATATAAGCTGGGTGATCACATAATTAACCTCAGTTCATACCATTTGGAGAGTTCAATGATTCACTGTCCCAATTACAGAGCCATACAAGGTACTAGTTATAAATCCCGTAAGTTATTGAGTTCTGGTCATCTTCACTCACTTGCTATCTTGCTTCTTCTATCGCCAACTCACACTTTAGTTAAATGCAATATAATTTTTAATTTAGAGTGTTTGTTCAATATGTAAAAGTCTGATTGGATTTCAATATCATTAAGTACACCATGTAGGGTCATGGCAGTACAAAGTGTCATGCCACTTTGTCAGATCCCAAGATAGCAAGAACTATCTATTGCCTCAAAGTGACGGTTGCACAGAAATTGCATGTTCATAAGCTTAAACATTTCTCGGAATTTATCAATAATGGAATACGTATGACTTCGCTGTAAGCCTTTTGGCCAACATTTAGCAATTTGATCTAATGATGCATTTCAAGTTGAACGTTTGGTACACCTCATCGTGCTGTCAGCGCTAAATACGATTTATGTTACAAAATGTTCGCACCTCAGTAAGAGGCACGATATTATTTGCAGAACGGGAGTCTTTCATGAGTATTACAAGAGAACTGACCCTTGCAAAAAGGACAAGAAATTATTCACTATCTTGGGTTCAAGATTATAATAAGGTTTCTATAATAAATGTCGGATCTATTCCTGACTGTTTACATTTTCTAACAAAAGATGTTATCATAAGCATTTCGAATGTGATACGCACCCTTTTGACGTATTATTAAAACATCTCATGGTAAGTATTACAATTAAGGACCACACTATTCCGTGCCTTTAATGATATTACTATCACGCCAAAAAATTTAAATGCCACGTCAGTAGGGTACTATACTTTACAGACTGCATTATTGGACATGGAATATCCAAGAGAGATTGCATCAAGAGAGCTCTAATGAAAAATTTATACCTTTCAGCTGTCTGTGACACGTGTTAAAAATACGGTCTTTTGTTGAACGGAACATCAACTAATAATTAAAAGCAAGCCAAAGTAGTAGTATGTAGGTTTATTATTTTCTTGTACGACACAAAACATTATTTGTTTAAATATCGTCCATTCATTACAAATAAATGACGACCGACTAAAATGAGTTTCGAGGAGCTTTAAATTTATGTTGTCCTGTAGTTAGACAAATATAAAATTAGTATTTTTCTAAGTCATCATATGTAAACAAAATTATATTGATTTTTTCCAGGCAACCTCCATCACGATGTTTACCCAAAAACAACACGAGTTAAAAACACACAATAAACGTTAGGCAGAATAAAAGCGTTCCTAAACGCAACTAAGTTCAAAAAGCTATCGGAGAAATTCATTTTATGCAAATTTTATTAGTACTACATTTTAGATTCCAAAGTTAGACATGACTATTCTGTTGGTTGTTGGTTGTACACATGGTCATAAAATAAATGCTATCATTGAATATACCGTTACAAATCTTATCAAATTGATCAGATGACTTCAAATGATCAAACACTGCAATAAAAATAGATGGTGCTATAAAAACAGACGGTGTCAAAATATGTTCCCAGAAACTCATAGAAAGCTATTAAAAATTCGTCTAATTGGACACGTGGGTAAGAATTATGTAGAAGAAATATTCAAAGATTGTAACAGCTTGTGGTTGCAACTACACACCATTTAACAAAAGCTCATGAAACAAATTAAGAATTATTTATTTTATTGTTGATGGCTGAAAAAGCTGATTCAAGTTTCTTTCTGAAATATGTTATAAATTCTTAATCTTTCCATTTCCTAGTGTATACTTTTGGCCAAATATGCAAACAACAGAGCAAGTAATGCCAAAAAAAGTAATATGGAATAATGCCTTAAGAAAAAACACAACGCGCCCAGATACATTAAAAAGCCAACGTATTATGCAACAAATAATTATAATCACTGCTGCCGCTCTTTGTTTGGTTTTAAATATAAATAAAACATGTTTTGGATGCTTTTGAAATCGGCGAACTTTCTTTGTGTCAGTAATTGTAATAAATATTATTGTTACTGAGGTGTCTATCTATTATGCATTTAATGTTTAAGCGTGATTTTTTAAGTTCCAATAAAATTCCCGGAAAAAATGATTGGCAGTTACCATAAGCATAATCAATCCTTACCATGCTTTCCTGATTTTCACATTTGGAACATATTTCATTAGCTATTATTTATATCTGTACTATTTTGTAAAAAGAAATTATAATAAACAAACTAAACTACATTTACTTCCAATATAATTTATAGATCATTTAATCGTTAACATCTACTTGAAAGATCATATATATATGTTTTACAAGTAACCTTAAAATTATGTTTATATTCAACTTATAACATGTTTGTAAAACAAAACTAAAGTTAAAAGTCATGTAAAGTATATGATAAATAATCATCAGAGAAATGTAAAAACAAAAATACGTAAGAGGGAAATATAGAAATAAACATCAAAATGAAGATGAATTAAAACTAATTAAAGTAACGGGTATATTACAGGATATGTTGTCATGTTGTTGTTGTCTTTCTGATGTTGATGTAAATAAAGACCACAGGTGGTTACAATTTAAAATCTGCTCTACCTGATATAACACCTCATGAACAACATATTAAATTGACGGGTAAAAAGAATGACAATCAACAATAATTAAAAATTTTATGATTTTAAAGCTCCTGTGATTGTTGTAATTGTATTTTCACGATTAGTATTTTGTTACACTAACATATTGAAACAAAATATTTTAAGTAAATATTAATACACACATATATTTTAAGAGATCGGATGAATTAAAAGTTTATCTCTTTTATCACAAAGAAGTATACTATTATGTGTGCGTCGGGATAGAAGATTACAAAGAAAGGAAAATAAACTTGAAACAACACATCTAATCAGCAAATTATTATTCTGCACTAAGGTAAACAATTAGCTATAGTCACGAAAAAGAGTTTTAAAATGATATTAAATTTAGTAATTTTTAATTCGATGAAATAAACAAAATCTATAATTCCAGTTTCACTATCACAGTTTACAAATGATTAATTGATAGCATACGAGTACCAGTGAACTTAAGGATAATTACGTTTTAAAAAGCACACACAAAAATCCTTGTTAAGTCTTTAATGCTTATTTCGAATATATAAATGAGAGAGAAGACAATTTAGAAAGACAATTATATTATTTTCAGGTGGAAAAAGTCAGTAAAATTAAGAATATTTTGTTTAAAGAGATATAAAATTACGGAGGTGTTAGAAACAAATATAAAACTGCATATAAAGTTTCAAACTGTGTAGAGGTTTGTATGACTTGCGCTTCATTTGGGATAGGTGTCCCATCTACTGGTTTAGGATCACAGGAATAACATCAATAATCAGTATCTCTCTTTCATTTTGTGGGTTTTGTGCACTTTTTACTGGTGTTTGAGATCATTAATAAGCTGAACAGTATCAAAAATTCTGGCAGACAGATCATTTCATTATGGAGAATAACCCTTGTTGCTGGTCGTTACATTATGTCCAATGAATAATGAGAAACATATTATACCTTCTTATAATGTTGTCTTCTTTATATACAATAACTTTTTCGCAAATATCGATGTTACTTGAAATTAAAAGTTAGTTTTAGGTACTAAAAATCTACTTTTGTGAAATATATTTTCTCATTGTTGATTGATCAGGCTTCCTCATTAACATCCATATTACTTTGTCTTGTAAGAACTAATTGAGCTGTTCAGTGCAATCGCTCCGTTTGTAAATCATAGGCTAATAGTTTTGCAAAATTCTGATGGAGTATGTTTGACTGGTTTAATTGAACATGAGTGATCTGAAACTTCTTTACAAACGTTAATTGATTTTACGGTACTTTCAAAATCAAAACAAGCTGCAACAGAGGCAAACAATCAGTTTGATGTTATCATGGTAGTGTCTAATAATTGCAGGGGAACAATGAAGACTGCATGGCAATTGAATGATTTATCTAATCCTTATCTCTTACGTTCGTGTAGTGTTCATTTATCCTAACATTATTTAAACACATCGTCTTAAAATAATTGTATTGTTTCCTTTGCTTATCTGAGATATTTTTACTCCTCTCATCAATTCATCCTCTGCTGTCATTGTTCAGTATCTCATAAACATTTAAGGATATATCATATTGTTTTTCAGCTGTATCAGTAATATTATTGGTCATCAGATAAACCATGTCCATGCCTATCAATGTTACATATCGATGGTCTGTATCTTTAATTTTCATTCTTTAATTTTACCCTGGTTTGTGTATTAGTGTGTATACTATTAAGTGGTGTACGTTATAAAACATCCAGTTTTTCTTATATGTTGCCCACAATTTGCATGTATAGCATCAATTATCATCAAATTATGTATTATTTGTATCTTGTTACGACTCTGTGGCCCTAAACTAAGTAAGAGAAAAGAACGAACTTTTTTAATATTCAATAAATAATTAATTTCCCTAGAATGCAAGGTGAAAATTTAAAAGTAACTTACATTAGTATGAATTAAATCCCAAATATTCAAAACATTTATATCATAAGGTATATAGAAAGGTACAGGGTGTTCCAAATGAATTTCAGGGGTGTTCCAAATGATTTCCAGTCTTAATTGTGCCGATGTACCAATAGTCTTAATTGTGTCTATGTGCTAATAATCTTGATGCATCACAAAGATAATCTAGAATGTCCTTCAACGAATTCACAATAATCCCAAATTAGTGGTTTAGTCAAAAAGTATCAATGAGCACTTTGTAATTTCAATAAATATTTGAAATAAATATATTCGCTCAAATTATAACTGAACACAACTAAAGGGCTGATTCCAATAGATAAATGTTAAAATAGAAACAAATAATTCTCATGTTAAGAACCCTTATATAAAAAATAGAACATAACAAGAAGACCAGGATGAGGGTAAAGAGTTCAATTCCAGAACAGGTAAGTTGTAAACAAGGTCAGGTCTTTTACTTAAATGTGAGCAGAAAAGCATCACTCTCATCTGGTAGACCAGGATTTCCAAGGAGAAAACCAATGTCTTAACTAAATACAAGTGTTTATGTTTACAAACATTATCTGGCCTAGTGGTCTAAAGCGCTCTCCGTTACGGATCGCTGCCATCTCACCTCTGTCTGCGTGGGTTCGAGTCTAGGATTCGGCGAATGTAGATATGTGAGAAAGCTTGCCAGTAGCTTCTCGTGGGTCGGTGGTTCTTTCCGGGGATTTCCCGGTTTCTTCCTCCACCATTAATACTGGCCGCCATGTATAGCCTATCGTGTGCTGAAAAATGGCGTTAAGCCCCACAACAACAACAAGTACAAACATTATCGTAAGGTTTAAGATTTAGTCTACACTTATGGACAAATGTTAGCAATGTAATATATTGTTTACAAATGACATATTTGTTTATGTTATATATATATATATATATATATATATATATATATATATATATATATATATATATATATATATATATATATATATATATATATATATCTCGAAGGACTGTTTATTGTAATATAATGTTTTATTCTGCTGCCAGTCTTCAGATACTGATATAAATATAGCTTCTTTCTATAGTATTAATGGTTTTATTTTTAAAGACAAACGTAAGATAACCTTAACGATCCAAAATATATCAACGTTTCAACTAGTTGTCTTTTCAAGAACGTTATATTCTATCAAAATGTCATACAAATCTTGTTTCCTAATTAAAATCTATGTTCATTAATTTCCTATCAAATGATTCCTGCAGGTTTGTTGCAATTGTTCCTTAGCATTTTCTTCAATCATTGCTTTAGCTTAAATAGGTTTTAAATGTGGTGCTCATTTTCGTCGTTCCGATTTTTGTGTTGGTGCGTCAATTACTGCAGTAGCTTGATATACTAATACTGTTAATAACTAAATCAATGTTATAAAGTTTTATTTTTATTGTGAGTTTAAAATGAACAATTTGCTATAGTATTTCCATATTCATTTTAATTTTACGTTTTCAGATCTCCTAGAAACATCGTACATTTATAATGCGTTGATGAACACCTTTCTTGGGTATTAGTCGCTTTTAGAGGAGAATTAATTTATTATGCTTCTTTAGGCATTATTACTTTTTCTTACGCTCCTGTTATAGTTAATAACCTGCTTCTTATTGATATAAGAGGCTGTCCTGGAAACAAAATTTTGGGCACTGTTAGTTTGCAATGTGCAGCCTATATTTGTGGGAAGTGTGGATAAATCAAGCTATTGGGAACATAAAAGTTTTCTTCTCTTTGCTCAGACAACGTCTAGCTGAGCGGTTTTCTTTTAACTGGCATTCGTCAAGAGCTACATTATACAGAAATCTGTCTTCAAATGTTGGCTATAAGGGGTATTTGGATATAGTAACAGTGACGGAAGGTTGGAACAGACCAAAATCTGCCCCATTTTGATCAAATGACTTTTATTTTTTGCAATGTGCAGAAAGATGAGAACCACTTGTGCAGAAAGCCGAGAATCACATCGTATTAGAATGTCACGTTATCTGTCTCTAAGAAAGAAATATATAATTCTTAGTTTTAGAAACCTCCGAGTATGTTGAAACTTACTAAATTAATAAATTACACGAAATCTGTTGAAGTTATAAAACTTATGTAAAAATAAATAAATAAATAAATAAATAATGTTATGCATATTTAATTTGCGTCGTATCTTAGTTTTTGTATTCATTACATTGTAATGATAGTTGCATTTTGGAGCTGACTCCGTCCATGATCAAGTTCATTTTCTACCTGACCTGAATCGTTCATTTTGGTTTGTAAACAACATATTTATCTCAATCTGTATCCAGAACATTGGAATCCCCCAGTGAAATGCCGGGTCAACCTGTTGTTTTCCACATTTTATATTATACTCTTAGTAACTAACATTCTAATTTTAACTAAGATTTTATCTTGTAAACATTTGGAACCTAAAAGAATGAAATATTTTTATTAGGTAGTAGTTCCTTTTAGAAAATGCTAATTTTGACTTGAGGTCAAGTAGAGGACGTTATTATCTTGTTTATCTATAAATTATTCATTCGTTCTATAAGATCTGAGCAGAATCAGTTGTATTATTATTGTGTCCAGTATTCAGTTTGGACTGGAATATATTTATTGAAATTCTTTAATTGAAGGTATTCTTCTCTGGAAATACAAAATGCTAAAAATAACATTCTTGGAAATAAAAACTTGGATGTATAATGAAATTCAAATAAGGATATACTCTTCGATTGTTTTATTGTGATTCAACAAGAAACTGTTTGCACATCCTTACGACACAGGGTATCACAGGTGCAACAACAATTCCAGAGTTGGGTTTATTTTGGAATAGCACTAATGTTTAATCAGAACTTTAATCATTAGGATTTGTGTTCGAAATTCTAGGATTGTTTAGGATTTGATTGGCAATACCGTAAGTTATTTGCTTACATTTTCACTTTGCATTTTGGGGAAATAAATTGTTTGTTTAACTTAGCAAAACTGGTTGGGTTTCGCTCTTTTCTATTACTTATTTTAAAGCCATGGAGTTTATATATATATATATATATATATATATATATATATATATATATATATATATATATATATATATGTAGAGAGAGAGAGAGAGAGTACAAATGGAACGTAATGTGAATGTTAATTAAAATATTACTTGAAATACATTATTATTATTATTATTATTATTATTATTATTATTATTATTATTTTGTACTTAACTTTGCAGTTACATTAATCTCATCTTCATTTCCCTGTTTAATACATTCATTACTATCTCTCATATGTTATGCATAATATTAGTATGATACTACGAAGAAAGCATTTGAATACTCTTTTTATTGGTGTCGTTTCATGTGTTCTTCGAAAGAATTTGAATTTAAATATAAGCATGTGCTTGAACAAACATGTGTTATACACTTATGCTGTATTATACTATTAACATGTGAAACTTAAATGCATATGCATATACATGCTAAATGTGTCAAATGAAAATAAGGTTCCAATGTATGCGCACTCAATTCATCAATAGCTTATTCTTACCATAATAAATAAATTAGTAATAAGAAAATAAATTTCAAGTGTGTAATTACTGGCAAAATATAGCATACGATATTTTCTCTTACAAAAGTTGAATACATTCTATAAGATAATAAAACCACAGGTATCTTAAATTATTGTTTACAAATTTCAATAAAAAGACAAATGGTTCTTAGCAAAATAAGGTCCCCTTGGTAAATGTCATATGTGGAAGCAGATTATTAAGAAACAATATAGATAACGCTTTTAGAGAAAATATGAACTTTGAATATATTATTTGACTGATCAAAGACACTTTACAAATTATATAATGTCGCATTTGCAAATGATGTGATAGAATATTGAAATATTAAATTTATTAATTGTGTGTTATGTTAGTAGTATGAATTGATCATTTTTGTATTTAGGGTCAGTTTCAGAAATAGACAATGATAACCTAATTATTCCATAATAAAGGTTTTATGTTATGAACTTATTCATTGCATTTGTCATCCAGAATGTTTAAATGTCATCTTTTGTGCAATGCACAAAGCTTTGCTTTGGACTTCCCGTAGTTTCATTCTTCAAGAGAAGAACAAAAACATGGTACGGTTGTTATTGAATAGCCGCTATTGAAATATATGTGTGGTATTCAGCTTTAGTCAATGGCACTAGCAAGTATTGAAAGTTAAGACGAGGTGTAAAATGCTTATTTAAAATCACTATTGTACAGAGCTTGCAAGTTTCTTTCTTTTACAGTCACAATAAAGTCGTTTGAACGCGGCACCAAACTGTTTATTCATGATTCCGTAGATAATTGGATTACAACAACTGTTGAAGTAACCGACCATAAGTGTAAAAACATGGAAACTTCTGGGAACGCCTTCTACATGCAAAATGGACAGCATCATGCTAATACAGTATGGAAACCAACAGATGAAAAATATCACGAGCACCACAATCAAAGACGCTGTCAATCGGATTTCTTGGGCTTCCTTCCTCCGTTTTTGAAGCTTGACTAAAAATAATTTGGCATCCTGTTTGGTCACAGTTTTTGTGTAATCAGTTGGTTCTCCGTGTGAAACAGTTTCTGGACAGTCTTTCTTGGTGTCATCTCTATTCAAAGTTGACTCTCTTGAAACATTTCGGTCATTTTCTTGTTTGATTAACCTTATAAATGCTTGAATATTTGCATGTAGTTTCTTTTTACACTTCACATTTTTTGTCCGATCAATAGTTGTACCATCTGAAACATTATGGTCTTGATTTTTATGCATATTAACAGAATGGATATCAAAACTCTCTTCCAATTTGATGTCAAAATCTTTTTGAGCCTTATTCAAAGCCTGCAATGGAGTCGTAGTTGACACCGGAATTTGCGGATCGACCCTCATTCGGCTGGCACGGACTCTGCGGAAGATCAAGATATTGCAGAATGCCATGACAGTAAAAGGCACACCAAAACACGCCCCTATCATAAAAAAGGCGTAGGCTTTGTCCTTCGTCCAGTCACAAAAGCAGAAATGCTGCATCGGGATATAAGAATACTCGGCCCATCCGTAAAAAGGTGGTGAGGACAGCAGGGCAGACACGCTGATCACGACTAAAAGAGAAAAGAACCAAGATCAAGCGACACAACTCCAGCTGATATTACGCAATAAAATTAGAAATTGCTAACCATTTTAGTCCGCAGTGCTATAAAAAAAAAACTTACGCCCTTGCACATAAAAGTATGACTTTTACTCACCAGCTATGAAAACCCTTAATGTTCTATTCGCTTTGGTTTAAATACTTGGATGAAATCACACATTTACGTATTCATAAGATTTGTTTCTAAAATTGTTGAATCATGACATCAACGAATATACAATGGCAATGCCTTTGTTGTTTGACAAGCATTTCAACTATGCCCGTGCCATTCAGTGCCACTAGAAAAGCTGTATGTTTACAAGTGCAGAATATATATCACAATCCTGAAACTTCTATGAATGTGCTTACAACGAGGAGATTGAGACAAGCAACCAGAGATGGCATGCTGCCACAATTCCATTAGATTTCTCAGCTGCATGTGTGTGATAAAACCTATTTGGCAGCCTCGATAAATAAAACACAAAAACCGTTGCGTTTGTAAAACTTTACATGGCTGTTTCTACAGGAATGTAAACAGCCATGTAAAGTTTTGCAAACGCAACGGTTTTTGTGTTTTATTTGTCTTGTCTATGTTTTGTATTTGCCTTTGAAAAAGACTTATTAAGAGTCGAAAGCGCTCAGGCTAGTTAGATACTAGTTTTGCACTGTTTGTTGTCAGTTTATTGCAGTTATTTGAACCAATCCCTGACCAACGTGATCCCTTGCTGGA
>JAECUM010070074.1:0-16944 GCA_016617855.1 Megalonaias nervosa | reverse complement strand
ATATATATGTATGTATATGTATATGTATATGTATATATATATATATATATATATATTGTTTAATGGAAATATGTACCACGTATTAATCCCGAAAGGTATATGTTGGTACTATTTATCTCTGAGCAAAAGATATTTCGTTGCAATAATGCAAAATCTGTCAAATTTACCCCATTGTTCAAAGACGAGCAGCATATCAGGTTCAGTTTTGAGAAAGAAACTGTGTACTTTCTATTCTTTCCATTTTGCAGTTTTTGTTTTGTTTTTGTTTGTTTATTTTTTTTTTCTGAATGCTGCAAACAGATCTTCATTAAATATGAATCTGCTGCATGAAAAGATAGAGAAAAAATATCTTATTACTGTGACATAATTAACATACGAATTAACTTGCGATCTGAATTATATTTTCATAATCCACATATTAGAAAAATATACTCAGTAGTCGTATATATCGATCTACACGTGAAATATCGTTATCAGCGATGATGATGATGATGATAATGATAGCATTGTCATTAGAATACTCACATACGATTTGTATCGGTGTTAAGTTTTCAAGTGAAGTACCAGTGATTTTATTCACAACTCTGCATGAGTATACTCCTCCGTCTTCCCGTGTAATATTCTGAATATGTAATGCGTCTTGTATTGAGATAACTTTATCCTGTTCCAAGGAGAGATCCAATTTTGTCCACTTCCAGGAACAAATCGGATAGCAGTCTGCAAGGCAGGACACATTCAAACCAGAATATTCTTGGACCATTGTAATGTTTGGTGCAAACTTGATGTAATTAGGTCCAGCTGTAACAGTCAAAATATTTTTATTTAATAGCAATCTGTTTGTTATTTTGAAACCTGCATATAGCGGACAGTCACTGCCGAACGTTTACGTAATTTACACGTGAGCACTGAACACTGATTCTAATTCGGTCAATTAATCCATAGGTCTTAATTTGTAATGCTTCTTTTCTTTTATACGAATAAAACAGGACCTATCTCAAAAACAATAAAAGACATGTGATGTGGTCACAACAAAGAATAATTACACCCAAAATCAACTTTCCATAAAAAAAAAAAAAACAATATTCATCAAATGATATTAGCATAACATTTGCACAGTAGCTAATGGTGCGCCAAATGAAATGTAATTAAACAGGCAATTAATTCGGTGATTGTGTACTCTTGCTACTGATTTCAAATAACAACACGTCACTTAACTTGTTTAATAAGTGATGCCAGTAGTATATGGGGTGATATAGCGACACGTAGCGACGCGTAGACTTCTATGTTAAAAAAAAGTGTCCCGGCACTATGTCGACAAGATTTATAGCGACAATGGAAATTAACATTACAGACTGGGTCCCGGTACTTTGGTGACAGGGAGAAATTTAACATGGGGAATTTTAACAGGGGTGGGCCTCTCTAGCGACAAGGGGAATGGAACAGGGGTGGCGTCATGGTACTGGACACTGGCAACAATGTTGCAAGTGGCTGACCTCAATCGGGCGGAACACTGGCAACAATGTGGCAAAGGGCTGACCTGAATACGCGTTACTCTACGTAGGGACAAACACAACAGAGATATACATAGACATAGACATAGACAGAGACATAGGTAACAAATAAATACACAAATAGGGCACAAGAGATTAGATATCTTTTCGAGGCAATGGAGTGGTCCTTAAAAGTGCCTTTGGATTTCTTCTTCTTCTTCTACTGTCTCTCCTCTCTTCTTCTTTTCCACCAGTTCCTTATCTTCTTCGCTAAATTTGTCTTCTTCTACTTATCATCCTTTTCCTCCTCCTCTTCTCCCTTCTTCTCCTCCTCCTCTATCTTCCTCTTCTCATTCTGCTCTTCTTTTTCAATCTTCTCGTTCATCTTCTCATTTCTTCTTTTTTCTCTTTCTCCTCCTTCTCCTCCTTTTCCTGTTTGATTAGTTCCTTTAATATTTATTTCCCTTTCTTCAAATTATTGCTCAATTTGTGTGGTCTATAAGCCCCATACTGCATCCTACCCAACACTTCCTCCACCATGCCCACTGTATCTACTACCTCTTGCAATTTCATCATCTTCTCCATGTTGCTGGCCATTTTTGTTATTCAGTGTTAAATGGCGCGAATGAGGAACGCTGTACCTTATATGTCTCAAGCACGGACGTGAAGGAAAACATACCCTCGTACCAAAGATCAATCCGCCCTGCTTTATCTCAGCCGGGCAGACTTTGATCAAATCCTTTCCAGTTGTGCCTACTGGTGTCCCTATACCAACATTGTTTGAGCCACCTGTGCAATTGATCAAATGTTACAGAGTTGTGAATTTAGAAGATATGAGGAACGCTGCACAATATATGTCTCAAGCACGGACGTGAAGGAAAACATACCCTCGTACCAACTACCCATATCACCTACCAAACAATCCACAGTGATGAGAGTGCTAACCTTAAATAAATTTATGCAAAACAACACACTAATACTAACAAAACCACTATTCTTTCTATCAATACATAGTAGAAAAGGAAAGTTTTTATATACAGATCACACCATTACCTCCAATCACATCAGCAAAGGAGTTAGTGTTTATAGTTACACTGCTCCACATTCACAATTATTATTTACTTTAGGGACAAGGGTTTGTTAAGGGAAAAGACACACATACACACAAAAGCAAACGTACGAGCGCACACATACACACAAACAAAAATACGTACACACACAAACGTGCGCGCAAGCGCACGCACACGCACACAAACAAAAATATCCACACACAAACGCACACACACGCGTACGCGCACGCATACACACAATTATATGATTGGCAACTTGATCAGGTTTTCTTTTCTAAAGATCTGGTTAACCCTGAGAAGGGCTGTTTGTTTTGAACTCCAAATGACCTGGTTAATGCCTGCATCTTCCCGGCCTGGCCCCACACACACAACGTTGGCTCCAATCCTGATCCTAATTCGATACGTGTGGTTGGGAGCGCAGAGCGGGGTTCAGCGGCCTTATCATCCCAGTTTTCACTCTCAGGGATAGTGAAGACTTCTCTCTGTCTTCTATTGCGCAGCCTGGGACGATGAGGTCTCCTTATCTCCTACGGACGCTGTCATTCTACCTCTTCTTCCTAGTTTTCTGTCTGGGGGACAGCGACTCTTGGTATTGGTACTGCATGTGGCTGACGTTGTTGTGGCTGTGGTGCTGGCAGTGGCTGTGGAGGTGTCCTCACGTCAGGTTTGACCTCACACACAGGTGTAAGTATCAGGTAAGGCAGGTTCTCTCTATTCTTATCCTATTCTTCTTTCTTCTTTTTTTCCTCTTCCTCCTCTTCCATCCTGACACTTTCCGCAATGGCCACGATGGCCAAATCGTCCAGGAGGCGCTGGGCATATTTCAGGTGTATCTGAAGTTCAAGAAGTTCGATTAGTGTACTCATGTTGTCTCGTTGACGATGGGTAGCCGGACTGACGAACGCTTTGTTTTACTTGCCTGAAGCACGGACGTGAAGGAAAACATCCCCCATACACAGCAACTAAAAACACATACTCCACCATCCATAACATGGAACGCGCGAACCTAAAAGAAACACTCATGTTCACTCTTTTTTCACTTACAAACACACTTTATTATCACTCCTGCATATAAAAAACACACAGACTATCTTACAAGCCAGGGAAACGAAGTGTTTATAGTCACACTTATATGTTTAACTTACAGACAAACACACAAAGACAGACAAATATTTAGGCAATTTGATTAGTATCTCTTTTCTAGATTTTTGGGGTAGCCCTGAAAAGGGCTGTTTTGATGGTGGTGGTGGTGGTGGTGGTGGGGGGGGGTTATGGCAATCTCTTATCGTCTAAGATTGCATCCCCGTGTGGCTGCAGGCTTTCCCACAGGATTGGGTCTGCTTCTACGGAAGAAGAAGGAGAACTCTTTCGTGTCAACACTGCAGTCCACAAAACCTCTGTCTCGCTCCTGCTGTTGTTGCTGCTGCTGTTGCTGTCCTCTCTGCTGTTCTAAAGTCTGTACTTCTCCGTCCATTCTTCTTGCTCCTTCTTGATTTTCTCTTCAAACACCTCTTCTATCAGGTCTTGAGCTACTTTTAACATCCTGACATTTTCAGTCTCATCAGGCTTGGGTATCAGGTTTTGTCTGACACGATGTAAATTCACGAAGGCATCTTCATAGGTTGAGGAGTCAACAATGGATGGTCAGACTGGAGACCGCCTAGATTTATCGGGCTCAAGCGCGGACGCGATAGAAAACACCCCTACGATTTGGGGGGGGGGGTCAGAACGCTGAATAGCTTATCTCATGGTGAGGGATAGAGAAAGAAGTCAAGGAGCATTGATAGTAAAAACAAAAACTTTTTGAAAACAAATCACCAACAATTTTTCAAAAGATAACATTTTTTTATTCAACTTAACAAACAACCAACACATCATACAACAATTCATACAATATCAAAGAACATATTTTTGACAAGGATGACAACGTTTTGAAGTCAAGTTAGACTTCCACCGATGGAAGTCATTGGGCCATTGATGTACACTACGTTTGCTTGCTAAGGCAAGAGATATCCATAATGGTCACAAATCCATCTATCTACTTTTTCATCGTTTCTATAAGGGTCACGATCAAAATAAGTCATTAAATGTTCTAAAGGATATCCAAGACTACGTTGGTGAACGAAATAAACACAATATTGTCCACACACCATAGAATCTGTGCCTTGTAATTTGATATGATTGAATCGTGTCGTCTGGGCATTTCTTCTCATAAAGTCGATGATGTCGTCTTCCAAAGGAGGTAATCCATACGAATCAAAATACTCCACTCAACCATTTTTGGGAAAGTAGACTGCTACCCAGTGGGTTCCTAGGAGATGACTGTCGTCCGTGTTGATGACATAAGCTTGGTTGTCTTTAGGTTTGCGATGAGGAAGTTCATCTTTAGCACACACGACAGGATTCCAAGAAGCGGTGTACGAACTGTTTTTGAAAAAATAATAAAGTTCTCAGGTATCCATTTTGTTATTTTCTTTTCTTCTTTCACAGGTAATGATAAGTCATCAGTTCATACCTTACTTTTCGCTTGAAAATTTCTGTCAAAAAATTGTTTCTTCGCATCGTCTCCGTACTCTGGGCCAAGAGAGATTCGATGAGATGGATCTCTAGAGCAGTCAATGGAGGTGAGGAATGATCACGCGAGTCTTTATACCACTGACGCAACACTGCTTCTTCTGAGATGAGACGCCAAGCGTCCGCCAGATACTCGTCCAATTTTTCCTATTGACTCATCAACAGACATTGATCGTGTTGAATTTCACTGGGATGATAGTTTTAACATCCATAGCAATCTTTCGTGGTCAACGCTGTAATTTTTCCCCCAGATGTTTGGTAAAACAGGGGAATAAATGTTGTTCTTGTTCTGATCATCTAGACATCACCATGCCCTCTTCGTTTTTGTCGTTTTGGGCGGATGGTTCTGATTTCACTATATCCTCCCATTCCATTTCCAAAGATTCTCTACCATTCAGTGAGGGATAACTGTCTTCCATAGTTTCTAATAGTCTAAAATGACTTCTCTCAGACTGTTGATTTTTATTGTATTATCAAATTCAGCATACAAGATGACGTTCACGTCTCGGTTAGAGCTTCTGCAAACTGAAGTTCCGCAAGAATCTGGCCGGATTTTATGGGTGGAAATGTCTCTCGTCGCTGCCTTGGTGTGGAGTGAAATCTAATGCCCATAAAGCGTAACCTCCTGAATAGTCGTCGTACGAAATGTTATGGCTGGTGTTGGTCCCTAGCTCTCCGGTGGCTTCGTACAGGGACAAATGCGATCTCAAGTAATTCTTCTTGGTATCTTCAAAATTAGGTTCGAAGTGTCTGGAACACAATGTCTTGCCATCGCGACTGACTTTGATCTTGGACACTCTGTAGTGCTTAAACTCGAAAGGATTGACAGTGACGAGTCCGTTAAGAGCTGCATTGCTGACGATACCAACGATTAAACGTTTAGGTGACTGTCCTTGGAACAAATGACCTTCGATCTTGGTCGGAGTCCAGCGGCAATGGTAAAAGTTCTCACTTCTACGGGTCGTATAGGATACTTGGCGGTCGTTCTGCTCAAACTGTGACTGATGTCGTTTCCTACTTTAGATAACACTTCCACGCGTGGCGCGTAGAGTCTAGCTTCTTGAATGATGGTTTTGTACTCGTTGGCATGGGCTATCAAATGGAAAGCGGTACTATGTCAAAGTGGCATCTTTCAAGTCGTGCAATCCTCGTATCACCATCGGTTTCAAAACAGGAGCCACTGAACTAAAGGCCGATTTCAGAATATCTCCTAAACCATCTCCTCGCTGTCGAACGACTCCTCGGTACACAGGATACATGACTTACAAATCGTTAGAGAATCGTTTTCAAAAATGGAGTTTCACGGTAACTTTCCCTTTGGAGAATGGAATATTTCGTCCCAGATCCCCGTTTATAGCAATGTTGACACTGTCAAAATACAACTTACTGTCGGGCAAATAGTGAGGATGTACAAATTCGCGGTGAACGTGATAGGTGTTTCCACCTTCCTCGTCAGCGTTCGTGGCAGAATCCACTTTGAAAGGAATGACACGCAGTAAAGGTACAGAGGTGTGTCCCACCACGTTGTACTCCACCACATCGGAGTAAACAAAAATCAAATTCAGTCCCTGGTTCATTTCTACCGGGAATCGAAAAACTGCGCAAATGTCAAGATCTTGGCTATGGGTGGTATGTTGTTACCCTTGAGCATCTTGAGGTCTACACCCAAAATGTCAAACAATTCACGACAAATTGTAATGGCCAACGTTTTCTCATCCGAAAATTTCATCAGCAGGCGACGAGCTACTTTATGGTACTCGAGGGTAACACTTTCGTTTCGTTTTCTCCAAGGCTTTGCCAAACAGCGCATTGAACCTGGCAGCAACCGTGTCCACCAGATTTTGATCGCTAAAATAATAGCCTGCAGGAATTGTTAACATATAGATGTACCGTGGAGTGTTGGGGGACACTTGTCGTTTCTTAGAGGCATATACAGGTTCATTTTTATCCAAGTATTGTTGCACTTGGTCGTCCAAAATTTCGACCTCAAAAGTGCTTTGATTTTCAGTGATGTTTTTGATTTGTGTAGGGTAAATCATTTCGAACAAAGCCACTTCCCAATGAGTTTCTTGATCCAATTGGATGGACTGGGGACATTTGGCCGTGAAACAGCATAAAGTATTGCGGGGTAAGTTAAGTAAAATTGGTTGTTCATAGTTCCAGAGTTCTGCTGTCCGAGGGGTCACTGGAGGTCAGAGGAGTGTCTACAAGAGGAATCTTGTTGTTGTCTGGATGGTGACTGTTGGGAGGATGACTGACGTTATCGCAAGACTCCCGTTGTTACCGTTGGTGTATTTTAGGGAAGGCTTGGGGAGAAGGTAACCGATGCAACTGCTCAGTAAAATGGTACAGAATTGTTTGTCTCCTTGTTGCAAACTCAAATTGGCAATGGCAAAACTGATGATACAATACACTACAAAGATTTGGCAGAAAAAGTCGATTTGCGTTTTAGGCACACATTCTCCATACCACAACCACAAGGGTTGCTTTTGTACATCTCGCACAGAAGAACTCGGTGAAGGAGTGGTCACTGCTGTAGTGGATGAGGCTGTGTTGAAGGGCATGATGGTCACTTCTTTTTATAGTCGATGACTTGCGAAGCGTCAATCCAAGAGTCAAAACTGGGAGGATATCCTTTCCAACGGACTCTGACTTCTTTGACACGTCGTTTTCCCCCTTTAGGGTTTCTTCGATCGAGAATGCTTTTGATGTCGTACACTTCGTCTTCCTTTTTGGTCACACGTTGTAACTCTGGCAAGTTAAACGTTCCTTTTAACACTTCTCCGTTCATGTCTTCCAATTTATAGATGGCAGGATGACGGCCACGCACTCGTCCAGTGACACGAAACAATTCGGTGCTACAGTTGGGTAAGTAACCTTTGACGAAAGTGCATTTGGTTTTGCCACTGCATACCCAATCTCCCGTCGTCAACACTCCACCTTTCTTGGGGACACCCACAGTCGAGGATGTACCAAACAGACGCTCAGAAACGGTCACTTTGTTGTCAGGAGTCAATTCTTGGCGGGGGGGGAGGGGGAAGGTGGGCACATCCGATGCTCCGATGGTAAGATCGGTTGTACGCTTGGACCAGGTGCCGTAAGACGTCGATGTATTTGAGAGTGTGTTGAGCGTAGAATATTCCCACATGCGTTTTCTCAAGGTGCGTTGAAAACATTCCACGATGCTGGCGTGGGATTCGGGATTCTCGGTGGTGAAAAAATCACTTTCTCGTTTCTTTAATTCTTTTTGGAAAGCTTGATTCAGAAATTCGGTACTTTTGTCGGTTTGCCATCGAAGAGAGTGACGACCGCTTTATTTCAACACCAGTTTGAGGGCTCGCACCAACTCAGTGCTCGATTTGGAAGTCAATGGCACGACCCAGGCAAATTTGGAACAGAAGTCGATGACACAAAACAAATATTTGTGGCCTAATGAGAAACATCGGCTAACTCGGCTTGCCATTGATGATCGATGCCCTCCACTCGGGTACGATTTCTGGAAAATTTTGTCGAATGGGTTTGGGTAAGGTGTATGTGGCTTGTTCTTGTAACCATCGTTGCAATTGAGATAAATGGACACTTTTCAGTCGGGTTTGGCAGCACGATACAATTCCTGAACTCCTCCGTATCCCGCAGTATGGGGTGGATCGTAGTAAATGCTGCCTAACACATTCTCCATACTTTGAATTGGGTGAGGTGGTAGTTTGGAAACGGTTTTACGTGTCCGACGTGCCACAGAGTAGAAGTCGAGAATAGTGGTGGTGGTGGTCGTCGTGGTAATGGAATGGCTTTTGTCTTGCTTTCTTTTTTCATTTCATGTTTCCTTTCTTTGTTTTTGACTTCTGTCGAAGGAGGAGTGGACATCATCTTTTTAACCCAAGCTTTAAGTTCTTCTCTTTGCTGTGTGGTGGAAGGGGTCAACAAGGACGCTGCAAGCTTAGTAGGGATGTGAGGTGCTGACGGTGTTTGAAAGACTTCTCATGCCTCTTCTTCTTCAGGCATCCGTGGGGCTGCATCTGTCTTGGTCACTGGGGGTGGTGGTGGTGGTAATGATGGACTTTTCATCAGGGTCTTAAAATCCTTCAGAGTCGGTCGAGCTGTTTCATCTAAAGCTTTCTGGTGAAAGAGTTCAAGTCGTTGCAACAGTTGACCGTACCGTTGCGACTTTCCCGTTTCTGACAGGTCGCTGCGATCCATCAACGATTACAATTCGTATTGTAACTGGGACATCTCGGTCAATGAGGATTGGGAGGTAAATGCGGGGTCCGTCGTTCTTGCCAACGATAAAATTTCATCAGTTTTCGTCCTTCCATAGGATTCCAAAGCTTGCGTCTGAGATCTTTTGACCCGAAAGGTCCCTTTCATCTTCTTGGTCCATTTTTATCTTGCTCCCATGAGACCTCCCAGCATTATTTCCAATACTGTTTTCAGCAAGTGTCCTAACAATATGGTTAACATTCCTCCGCGTTGTACCAACATCTTTTTCTTTTGACGGATAGGTATTTTCTTTTGGACTATTTGGCGAAGAACGTGTCGGTGCTCGGCTAAGCATTCTTTCTGATGTTGAGAGAAAGGTGTCGCAGCATTCAAGGCATTCAGGCAACATTCACACACGGTATCGACGACGTCTTTGGAGGCGGTTTGAATGAATTGTTTTTGCATGGGATGAGGGACTTTGGACAGGGCGAACAACACGTCCTAATGTTTGACTAAACGAGGAGGCAGTCCATTCCTTTCCTTTTCTCTGGGGTTAGAAGATGGATTAACTCTGGGGGTGACATCTTTGTTTGTTCCGGAGCACAAAAACATTGACACCTATCGGCTGGTTCAGGTCTTTTATAGTGGAATGCGTCGCAACTGATTGTCGGTTCGTCGTATCAACTTGATGACAGGCATCACGCGTCGTGGATGGGTTCGCAACGGACTTAATCGGGACAGTTCTTGCTTGGATAAATCCCGTAAACTCAGTAACATGCCTGATCTCTCTTGAAATTTGATTTTCGGTGAAGGTACTTTGTGAGCTGCTGCCGCAGCTGCTAAAGAGGTGGAGGGTGTCATTGCTGGAGGAGAAGTTCCTGGAGACGCGAGTTTCCAATTTTTCATTAAATGGAGAAGAACGGGTATCAAAGTTGGTTTGGCTAGCATCACTAGCAAAGGAGAAGTGGAAGAACCTGAGGCTACTGGAGACGTGGTCACCGTCGCTGCAGGTCGTGGTTTAAGGAAGTGCTTCTTTTGCAGATAAAAACTGTTTTCTGGGGTTTTTTTCTGCGGGTTTTTCTTTTTCTTTTTCTGGAGACATTTCTTTTTCTAAAGCTGTGACCTGGTCTTGACACCACTGCTCTTTTTCTTCTGGGTACCTTTTGGGTCTTGGGGATGACTTTTGGGGCACTGGGATCCCATTTTATGAGGGAGCGAATGATGACACCTCCTAGAGAACCGCTACCACCAGGTTTCAAAATGATTTGCTTTCTGGTTTAACTATCGATGCAGGGATCTGCCAGTTGCGTCAAGGCTACTTTGTTTCTCTCAAAAAAGCATTTGGTTTGATGTGGAATATGAATGATGATTTGCAGTAATTGACGTGCTGTCACCGTAAAACATCGTAAGACTTCTCTGAGACTGGCTTCTAAGACACGAGCAAATATTTGTGGATTTTTTCGCGACTAATGCCGTACAAGGCACGAATCAATTTGATGGGAAGATGAGACTGAAGGGACGTCATGTTGACGATGTGTGAGACAGACCAAATGTCCGAGTTTGTTTTATAGATTTTATTGTTAAGTTGACGGGAACTTGTGCACAACAGGCCTTCAGTCTTGGCACCAGTGGTGAAACAAATGGGTACGGAATTGCAAATGATTTGGGGTCGTGGGCTTTAAATCCACGAGTAAATATGTGTGAGGGGTTTGAGTGGCATCGTCGTACGCATGTGTCAGCCAAGGTGTTCCTAACTGTTTGGCTAACTCTTGCGCTTGCGATTTATCTCTAGGGCTTTTAAACAAGACCACGTAATGAGCATTGAGACTGATGCTCCGATGGGCTTTACTTTGTTGAAACAAATTTGGGTGATGTAAATGACACTGGCAATATAATGATGCCCTTTGCGCGTAAACAACAGTTTTATTTCGTCTTCGTCTTCTCCTAACATGTCGTCGAAGATGACCTGATGAGTTTCACGGGGGTCAGACACGATCCCGTCGTCTTCGCCAGGAATGCCTTCCACAAACATGATGGAATCGACTTGACTTTCTCGCAGGAGGCTGTACGCCGATTGTCACCCTTTGTAACACTACACGATACGTTGAGGTGGACGATCGATCAAATGATGTTTATGTTCGATCAAACGTTTGACAAATTCGGCTTCGCCTGAACGGCTAGGTCTGTCAATGAGCATGTGAAAGGGATGGCGAAGATACAAGGCCTCGCAACCAGCACGATCTAAGTTTTCGTCGATGTCTTTGAAAGTGGAGGAAGAGGGAGCAGAGACAGCAGAGACAGCCATAGTGCAGAAATGTCACTTTTGAAACGAAGACAGACAAGAGCTTTCATACTTTTTTCACGACACATTTATTTTTAAAAATATTTAAAATGGAACACGAAAGAACAAAAAGGACATAAAAGCCAAATGGTTATGTACATAGATAAAATACACATCAAAACGATCAAAGTTGAATATAAACAAGTCACTGTACAGCATTTTTGGTGACGAATGTGGCATAGTTTGCCGCTTCTTTGTCCAAGTCTCGAAACCCAAACTTTTCCAGTCACGTACATCTGGCCAGTGAGGGTGTAAGTCACACACGTCGTCGTAAACATCTTCAGTAACTAAAAGTTAACGAATCTTGTTTTTCCATAGAGGTCGAGAAGTATCGAGGTTAAAGCTCAAGGCTTTTAAAAGAATGAGTCTCTCGTGCACATTTAAAGGTACCACCCTCATGTTTGTGGTGGTATCTCACAGTACAGATCGTACCGAGCCCACAAGGAATCGGTTGTTAAACGAAATCCCAGAAAGCAAGTCACTAAGACACACACCACACGTCGACCCAAATTCATTTAATACAGTTCTCGTAAAAAGAGTTGGTAATCCACCACAGTCTGAATACTGTTATTGATTTCCTTCCACGGCAATCGTTATATCACTAATGTTAACGGCCGTGGCATGGTAGCCAGTTTTTATATCTCTTTTTATCGGTGGTAATAAATGTACTTTTGGCACAGAACTGCTCGTACTCCGTCGACGTATACAAATAGTTTAGTCACTAACTCACACACCACACATTGCACATACGTTTCCTCTTGAAACAAGATTTGTTCGTGTAAACGATTTTTGTAATCCTCTAACTCCTCCTCTGGAATACGGTGTAGTATTTGTAGCCTGTAAGAAGTAGAATGAGTAGCAACCAAAATCTTCTGGTCCTCGTCTAGTTAAACATCTGACCACTAGAACGCTTTCACTTGAATCAGTCCTCTTATAACTTTTAGGTACCAGTGGTTCAAACATTGGTGATCTAACGGACGCAATTGTTCTTTTCGTTGGACTTGTATTTTGACCAACTCTCGGTAAGTATGTTCTCTCAATTCAACAGGCAAACCACACATATTCTCTTGTAAAGTATCCATCCAGAGATTAATGAGGTTGTGGCATGGTAGCCAGTTTTTGTACCCTCTTTTGTTGGAAGTAATAAACATAGTGCCCTCCAAGAATGAGGAATCGCTGGGTCGTGGCCAATAGCCTAGTTTATATTTGTGACTGAAGTAGTGTCCTCCCATAAACAGTCTTCGTTTACTTTGGAAAAGAGCATAGTTTAAAAATGGAGAAATGATTTTGAGTTTGCGTTTCACTTGTATTTTGACAAACTCTCGGTAAATGCATTCTCTCAACTCCACAGGCGAACCACGAATGTTCTCTTGTAAAGTATTCATTCAGAGATTACTAGGGTCCCACTAAAGGTAGATAGTGACAGTGTGGAGACCATCGAGTATGTTCTAGGTAAGCGGAATCTGTCTGTTCCCACTGGTGAAGTGACACACCTCAACTGAACCACTTGACTTTATCACCTTTGCCCACGTAGATAAATCCGGCTCTGGCTTATTCTTCGTGGGTAGGTACACCCAGATATTTAGACCATTTTCCTTGGAATGTTTGTAAACGACTTTCAAAGTCGCAGTATTCAGGCAAACGCACAGGGAACGAATATTCTTCTTTGACATGTTGATTTCGATGAGGGTATGGTGAAATCCGCAGTAGTTTGCTCAAGGTTGGATGACATTCGTAGGGTGGTAGCCATATGGTTTCACGGGGAGGATGACATCGACAATGAAAACCAGTAAAGTGATAAGGTGTACGATAACGAGTGGCATCGCTTTCTCATCCATCAGGTTTCACACGTACATCATCACTTTCCATGGTAGGTATTGTAGTAGTAGTAGTCATAGTAAAGTTCCCATGATCTGGTACTAAATCACTAAGGTCATAGCGTACGGCATCCCTACCATCGCAAGGCACAGCATTCCACTCCACTTGAGAATCAGCGAACTTGAATGGTGTCTGTCTAAGAGGATTAATTTTTCTTGCTTGGTGTTTGTAGTTACAATGAACTATCGGTGCTGGACGTTTTCACATTTTATACTAGCCGTAATGAAGTCTCGAGCTTGTACACCTTTCCTTTTTTATGCCTAATTTTCGAAGTCTACCTCTTTTTCTTTCTGGACAACGGTACTACCTTTTCTGAGGTACCATCATACATGTACCGTACTGTAATGGGTGGAAAGGCCATACAAAGGTAACGATAGTGCAGAGACCATTGAGTATGTTCCAGAATAGCTGAATCTTTACAGATACATCGATCCTTACGCAACCTCAGATCACAATTGAAACACTGTGCTTTGTATCCCAATCCAGTCTCAGGTCCTAAGTAGACAAATCCTGTTCTAGCTAAATCATTTGAAGTAGGTTATCCTTCCCTATCTGTGGGCCATTTTTAAACGTTTCCAATCGACCTGCACAATTACAATAGTCAGGCAAGAAGACAGGAAAACAGTGTTGTTTGAACTTGATGTTCTCAGTTGGACCCTCGATCGATTCTTGCTGTGTCGAAGTCATCCTTCTTGTTGGTGGCTATCGTCTTAGAACCATTTTTATATCAGTGTGTCCGTACGGCGAAGCGAAATGATTGGGAAGTCGCACTCGCTTCTGGTACACGATTTGATACACTTTTTCCAAAGGCCGAGTGACGATTTGATGTGTGGCTAAACGTATAATCGTGTGAGCTTGGTAGGTGGTCACTTTATATTCTTGATCCTCTCTAGACTGCAAGGCTTTTTTCAACACTCCAAACTTCACCACTTCACTGGTGCTATGATTGAGAGTCTATACGTTCAATTTACACTCAGTGTGCACTTCTCCTTGGGGGTTCCGGTATTCGTAGCCGTACTTTTTGGGACCGACACTGGCAAAACTTTGAATCTTGTCATCGGGGTGCTAGTTTGTCCAGGTTACTAAACGGTCTTCTTCGATGTTAGGGTGCCTGTGACCCAGGCTATCGATGTAGATGCAACTGTCTGTGTCAAAATACAGCACACGATCTGCTAACAGTTCTAAAGCTACGTGCAATTTTAAGCGAGCATGGGCTGTCAAGTCGGCCGCAATGATGACATTTCCAAATTCGTCGGCTTCTACAAAGTCCAGTTCTTCTTCATAATTGACCAAGATCAAGTCCTCACAAAGGACGTCCACCTGTTTCATGTATTTGGTTTTGTTGTGAATCATCTGGAAGTAGGAGGAAGGATCGGACAAATACTCCGTCTTGCGTCAATACGTCGTTTGAAGGCGTATGAGAGCCCGGGTGTTTTGGGGCATAAATCGTTTGCAGTACACTAAGTAACACGCTTTGGCAACGGTGCAGTCTTCTTTCAAAGATCGATCCCTCCGTGCTCCATGAATAATTCTCGAAATTTACCACAGCAACGCCGTAAAATGTCCACGTCAGATCAACAATACTTTAACATTTCTTCCTGAAAGTCAACGGGGTCCGAGGCGTGAGTGTGGTATCAAGCGTAGAAAGCTTCTCGTTGTTCGGTGCGCATGTTGTCGGGGTCAGGGTAGTGAGCATCAGGCAAATGGGGTAGAACGGCGTGTTGATTGGCTTCGGTATTGAAAAAGTGAGGGAAATACCCTTTGGTCATTTCTGTCATTCCAAACATTTTAGGCATTCGGCTCAAAGGCATGACCAAGTAACTCATCGAATCTTTAAACTGCACTTGTACCACTTCCATGGAAATGATTTTGGCTCCATTCAAGGTGCCTTTCGGACGTTCGGTGCTTTATTCCGTATAGTATTTGAGAAGAAATTGTCCATGGTACTCCGAGAAATTGGGAACCATCACCGTGGCATAGCCATGGCAATCTTTGTAACGTTAGATATCCTCTTGGTTCCACGTTTCGTCGATAGGGTCTAAGATCCATTGGGCAAAATCAGCCAGCGTGTTTGGTCCTTGAAAGATTTTTAACGTCCTCCAGGAATCTTGCTGCAGTGAGGGCAATGGCAAAAGAGAGGTCCTTGGATGCACTTCCCGCACGCTCGATGAGCCAGGCAGAAATTAGGAATGTGAATACCGGTCTCTTGCATGCATTCGAAATCGAGAAAGATGAAATTCACTTTCTTCTTCTGGTCATCTTCTTCCTCCTCCTGTTGTGGCTGGTATTTTTGAATGTAGCATTCGTGTTACAAGTCCACGATTTGATGACAAATGTGACATCGTTTTTTTCCTCGACATACATGTGCCTTGGCACTATTGGTACATATGCCTTCTCCCCAAGTAGGGCACAATCTCAGGAGTTGGCAAGCATTTTTCCGCTGCGAACCATTGCGTCTTCGTATGTTGTTGGTAACAGGTTGGGCTGACAAAACTCCGCTGACAAGTTGGGCAATGCACTCTTTGGTGTCCTTCGTCAAGAAAGGGTTTACAGGCCAAACACCCCTCACATTTCGATCCACAACGCTTGTGTTGCTCTCCATTGTTGTAGCCATAGTCACATTTCTCCCAGTAATAACTGTATTCCAGGAATCCGGAGATACTGGTAATGGCATCGAAATGCTCATCGTGATGACAGACGTGAATGTATTTTCCGTATTTGAAATCTTTGCCTTGAAACAACAGAGGTCCGCACACTTCTTGAGGATGCACTTTTAAGGTATAGCGTGGAGCCAAGACGTCTTGCAATTTGTGCATTTCAGGAATGTCACAGAGTGTGTCTTTAGATAGTACATCCTTCTGTAACAGGAGTACTGCTTCTCTTCGTTGTTTGGCTCGGTCCAATCGTTGAATAGTTTTCCAGGATAAAAGAAGAGTGTCAAGCAATCTTTGGCTTCACATTGTCCTTTCAGTGTGGTTAACAAAGAATCCGATACATCAGTGATGACCTCTTTGGCTTTCTCCAGCGATACGTCGGACTTGGAATCTTTAAACTTTACCCTGTACGTGTAGACTTTGGTTCTAAATTTCCTAGAGGAGCACTTTTCAGTCTCTCGAATGTGATAGTACTGTTCAAGGGTTACTGGTGGTGGACTCTGGTTTGAAGTAGACTCTCTGGGTCTGTATTCTGGCTCATTCGTGTCATCTTCGTAATCGCTGGCATGAATTTGAGCCAAGACGTCAGCAACTGTGCGAAGCGATAGGTCACGTTCCTGCCTTTTACTTTGGTCTGCTTTCTACTCGAAATGATCCGATCGTTTCATCTTAACTGCAAAAGGCCAAGTGACTACATTTTAAACGCCATGGTCCCCTATATATCAATGTAAGGTCAATGT
>JAECUM010070073.1:0-15046 GCA_016617855.1 Megalonaias nervosa | reverse complement strand
AGCATCTTAATGAAATTACGGGGGGATCACTGAATACAATATTCGAAGACGGAGCTGGATTAATAGACGCTTAAAAATGTTATAATGCCAACATCAAAACCAAACATTCCTTCTCAAATGTTAAGGAATTTATTTTCTGTTTGTTAAAATATTCTTTGAAAAATCGCACACTGGATGATGAACATCACCTGTATCTTCTTGACTGGATACTCCACTACATTATTTGTATCAACAGATATTTTAAATGATTGACTGGATACTCCACTACATAATTTGTATCAACAGATATTTTAAATGATTGACTGGATACTCCACTACATAATTTGTATCAACAGATATTTTAAATGATTGACTGAAATTTGTACCTGAGTAATACCATTACTTAGTCATGAAACTTGTCAGACTAATGAAATTTGGATTTCTTAGTCAACAAATTGTCCGAGCTTTGGCAATTATGGAGACGTTCGAACAAAATTTCGATAATATTCAGCTATATCCAAAAACCGAATCAGTTGCTTTTTTCTAACAGGTAGCGGAATTCAGAGACAGTAATTACCTTAACTTCTGTAAGTTTAACTTGACTGTGTCCAACAAAATATTCTAGCAATGTGACGTAAATACGGCAAATATCACTTTAACCTAAATTAATTGTCAAATTGACTTCACTAAGTCGATCAAAGAATTTCCAAATAGATTCGAAGTGATATTCCAGGCATCTTTATAGTTGATGACGTCATTGAGTGGAATTTGCCAGAATCCATTTAAACTTCAAACTTGGTGTCATTTCCAATTTTGTCAATGTAGGGACCCAATCTGATTAAAATCAGATCTCCACTGTCCTATGTGAAGATCTGACAGCGACCACTTAGGAGTCGTGTTCTTGTGATCTATCCTAATACCATAATAGCTAATTTTATCAGCAAATCAGATGAAGTCCTAAATCTTCGCATTATAAGGACTAGGCAGCACCGCTGATGAACATCGAACGATTTGATTCACTTTTAGATTTCTAAAAGCTGTATTTCCATTGGCATATTCAAAAGTCACCTGAAGATGACCCTAAGCGGTTGCTGTCAGATCGTCCCGTAGGACAGTGGAGATCTGATTATAATCAGAATGTGAAGCGATATTGAAAATGAATCCGTTTTGGAGACACTGCTGATTTTTCTATAGTCAGTGTACATACGGAATGCATTATCTGCTTTCGACACAAGAATATATGGTGAACTCCACTTTCTTTTACTTAGTTCTATGAAATCGTTTTTCCAGGGAATATTGAATTTCTTTTTGCAAATCTTTCCTGTTTAAGAGAATTCATCCCATAAGGATGCTGTTTCACAGGTTTGAAATCTACAGTCTGAAGGTGCTGATATTCATATAATAGCTGTTTAATGTGGTTCTAGATGTGAAAACGTCCGTCCAGATTGCCTAATATTTCTGAATTCCGAAGACTGGTTAAAACCAAAGTCACTACAATTAGGTTTCATTTCATCATTTAGATCCTGACTGTGTGGGACAGGTACAACTAAATTGATTCAATAATTAACTTGGCTATCTCTACCAAATTACACCTTTACCACATTTATATGACAAAGTTGTTTCTGTTTCCGACTCCCAGGAGTGTTAATGATATAATTAAACTCATTACTTTCTTTTCAACTGTATCAGGGACATACAATTTAGCCTGAAGAGGACTGAGGTATGGGCAAGAACACAAGAACTCTATCATCAGGGTGAAATCTTATTTCATCTGTAGTTCTGCTATACCTTAATTTCATGTTTGACTGAATAGAGTGAAAATTAGTTCTTTGCTGATTCACAAGAACTGACAACTTATATTTTAAAGAGACATACTCAAGAAGATTATTTTCTGAATTTGCATTTCAAAGAAGTTTCGCTTTTATTTTATTCAATGATCAATGGGCAGTATGTCCAAAAACTAACTTAAAAGGACTAAAACGCAATTATTCTTGAACTCATACCCTAACACCAAACAATAGTAAATTAACACAATCATCGAAGTGAATGATATTCTTGAACGCTTGGTCATTCCAAAGCCCATTAATATTATGGCGATAGGCAGAAGACTTAAACTGTTGGATGCCTAATTCATGCATAACTTGTTGGAAAATTCCAGACATAAAGTTTGACTCTTGATCAGACTGGACAGACTTGGGAAGGCCAAAGAGTGTAAAAGAAAGTATCAACGCTTTTGCTATGTTTCTAATTTTATATTTCTCAAAGGAATTGCCTCTGGAATTCTTGTGGATGCACACATTATTGTTTAACAAATATTGGTTGCTTCACTTAGTCATCGGTAAGGGACTAACACAGGCTACCATTATTCTGCTAAATGCAGGAATACTTTGCAGATGAGCCTTAGGTATCTTCTGATTGGGGTTCCTACCATTTGATAAGTGTGACAAGATTTAGAATTGAGAAACATCACTTTTAATTTTCGGCCAATAAAATGATTGAAGATCTTGTGATACGTTTTACTGACTCCTAAATGACAACCATGGGAGCTTCACGGGCAAGACCGACAATTCACTGTTGACATCACCTCATAACAACCATTTGCTAGATCACTGATCACAAGTCGCCAGCGGGTACCTCAGGTGGTCTCCATTGTCACAAAAGGGCCCCATTTTCACAAAATAACAGACAGGGACTTGTGTGGCTTCAGTTTCTCTAATAGACCTCTGAAACAAGCAGGAGATATCAGTATTAAGTTACTGTTCGACAATGAGCGATCATCTTGTGGCACCCTGATTAGACTAAAGAGAATAAGTAGTAAAAAGAGGATGACTTTGATTTACACCTCTTGATTAATCAATACCAGGAGCAAAGGTGGCCATGGCAAGAAAATGACCAATAAATATGTCAACTAAAGGAATAATTTCCTGATCGACATCATGCACAAGAGCTCTTTGTGCCATATCTGTACTAACTGCACAAGCAGGACATTAAATAAGGATTTCAGTCTCAACAGTATCAACTTTTTCACCCAAACAAGGCTTGTCAGTTAGAAGTGGATTAACCACAACCTTTTCTCCAGATAGGTCATTGCCTAGTAATGAATGAATACCCTCGATGGGTAAAGAAGTAACTGTCCCGAAAGTCTCTTATCCCGAGATTTATTCTGATGACAGAATTACACAATGGAGAGGAACTGTAACAAACCCGCACTCTACTCCTTGAATAAGAATATTTTCACTAATAGAAGACTTTTCAGACAAAGGCCATTTACCTGACAACAAACGACTCCAAGACACTGGTGTACCCCTTACACATTTTAATGGGGATATACTTTGCAGAATCACCAATAAGTGATATGCAACCTTTCAACATGAATGGTTCATAATTCACTAAAAAAGAATCAGACTGGGGTTTGTTTGACGCAACAAATATATATCTTTCAATAAATTACCGTGACCTTCACCTCTAGAAATAAGAGCATTTAGAATAGATCTGTTTTTATTCTATTGCTTAGTTTTCAAAATGTAGCAATTAGCAATTAGCCCATTATTCTTGAAATAAGTGCACGTAGGAAGAGATAATGATTTCTGATTAGTCCGATCAGAAATCTGATTCCTAAAAGTTATGCCCTATTGAGATTTTGAAGTATTTACATTAGACTGCGATGGTTACTGACCAAATTACTGCTGAGAGGAAGACGTACTGACATCTGCCAGTTCATCCCAGTGACACTAGCTAACCCTCTCTCATCCGGCAGGACGTCCTATCAATGATAACCTCTGGTGGACTGGTCACAGGCTTGGTCATTCACTAAATTTTCCTTTAGATCATGGCATTGGTCTTTTAGATATGACAGGACTTCTGGAAGCAGTAGTATGAGTTGCGGAAGCGGTAGTTTCCACTTAATTTGCAGCTTGAGCTTATGTGCAACGTACTCCATCAAAAATATCCAGTTACTAGACCATTTTCAGGAAAAGGAAGTAGATCAATATTTTGTTCATTTTGAGAAAAATGCTGAACTTTTGAAGTGGCCAAGAGAGTACTGCACTCTATTATTACAATGTGTACTTACTGGCAAAGCTCGTGATATTTATATTTATATTTCACTGTCACTACAGCAGAGTCCTGAATATGATGTGGTTAAGGAATATATCTTGAAGGGTTATGAGTTGGTACCGGAGGCTTATCGACCAGGTTTAAGGAATTCTAGAAAATAAACTGACCAGACCTATGTCGAATTTACATGGGAAAAAGCACGATAATTTGGTAGGTGGTGTTCTTCTCAAATGGTTAATAAGGACAGACAACTCATTAGTTGAGGAGTTCAAGAAATGCGTCCAAAGTGTCATCAGGATTTACCTTGATGAGCATAAGGTCGAAACTTTAGAAACTGCTGCTCGTACTGCTGACGAGTATTCCATAGCTCATAAAGTTTCTTTTGTTAGCAAGTCTTCCACTCAGCAGTCTTCTGGTAAAAAAAATAAATTTCAGCTTAATACGAGCCCTTCTAAATCTCACTATGGCACAACTTTTAGAAATCAAGTTTCTGATTAGATTTATCAGAAGTCCTTATCTCTTCCTACTTGTACCTATTGCAAGAAGAAAGAACACGTTATTTCTGATTCCTACAAATTGAAGAAAAAGAATCAGAATCAAGACAGACCTATTCCAAATGCTCTTACTTCTAAGAGGTCAAGGTCACGGTCATGTATTGAAAGCAATATATTTGATGGGTCTCGTAAACCCCAGTCAGATTTTATTATGGAGAATTATGAACCATTCATGTCGAAGGGTTCTATATCACTCATGGGTGATTCAGCCAATACTATCCCTATTAAAATTTTAAGGGACAAAGGAGATTCCCAGAATCTTTTATTATCAGGTACTTTGCCTTTTTCTGAGAAGTCTTCTTCTGATGAGAGGGTTATTATTCATGGAGTAGAGTGAGGCTTTGTTAATTATAGAAGTGATTCAAGATCTTGTGATAAATCCTATTGATCCCTAAATGACCAGCCAAAGGAGTGGTCAGTGAACTATCAAATTGTAGTTCCAAAATCGTACAGACAGGAAATTCTTAGCCTGGCCCATGAAACTCCTTTGGCTGGTCATTTAGGGATTAATAAGATTATCACAAGATCTTGACTCACTTCTATTGGCCAAAAATTAAAAGTGATGTTTGTAATTACTGCAGATCTTGTCACAATTGTCAAATGGAAAGAAAATCCAATCAGAAGATACCTAAAGCTCCTCTGCAACCTATTCCTGCATTTGACGAACCATTTAGCAGAATAATGGTAAACTGTGTCGGTCTCGTACCTAAGACCAAGTCAGGTAACCAATACTTGTTGACCATAATGTGTGCGTCAACAAGATTCCCAGAGGCAATTACTTTGAGGAATATTAAAACTAAAACAATAGTAGAAGCTTTAATAACGTTTTTTACTCAGTTTGGCCTTTCCAAATCTGTCCAATCTGAACAAGGGTAAAATTTTATGTCTCTAATTTTCCAGCAAGTTATGTACGAAATAGGTGTCCAACAATTCAAATCTTCTGCCTATAACCCTGAGAGCCAAGAGGCTTTAGAAAGATTTCATCAAACTTTGAAAAATATGATTCGGTAATATTGTTTTGATACGAGTAAAGATTGGGATGAAGACGTTCATTTATTATTGTTGCTCTTACGGAATCAGTTCAAGAAGCAATAAGATTCAGTCCCAATGAATTACTTTTTGGAAATCCTGTGCGTGGACCATTGAAGTTGTTAAAAGAGAATCTTCCTTTTAATGAAGATACCAAAATTAATCTTCTCGATTATGATTCCATATTTAAGTATAAGTTGCCAAAGACTTGTGACGTTAATTTAGTTGTACCTTTCCCTCACACTGAGGACTTCAGCAATGGAATGGAATCGGACTGTATTGACTTTGGAGTAACAAATCTTCAGAATTCAGAAATTATCAATAATGTAGACGAGAAACTTTCACATTTGTAGCAACAAGAAAAGAAGGAACTTAAACAGTTATTATTTGAATATGAGCACTTATTTCCATATGTTCCTACAAGAACAAATACATTTTATCATGATGTTGAAATTGTGAATTCCACACCTGTGAAACAACATCCGTATATTCCTCTCAAGCAGGAATGTTTTGAAAAAGAAATTCAGTATTTGTTGGAGAATGATTTCATAGAGCCCAGTAAAAGTGACTTGAGTTCACCATGCATACTTGTTCCGAAACCAGATAAAACTTTCCGCATGTGCACTGATTATATGGTGAACAGCGTGACTAAAACAGATTCATTTCGATTACCAAGAATCGATGATTGCGTTGATAAAATTGGAAATGCAAAGTATGTCACCAAATTTGAACTTCTGAAAGGATTTTGACAAATTCCACTAACGGAGAGGGCAAAGGAAATTTCTGCATTCGTGATTCCAGATAGACTTTATCAATATAAAGTGATGACGTTTGGGATGAAAGGTTCACCTAGTACTTTTCAACGTTTAATGAACATGATTACATCTGGTCTAGATAATTGTGATGCTTACATCGATGATGCCATCATCTACAACGACGCCTGGAAAGATCATTTAGCGACAACACGGAAATTCTTTGACAGACTCGCTGATACAAATTTGACAATTAATTTATCCAAAAGTTAGCTTTGCCGTGCTTGTGTAACTTTTCTAGGACATCTTGTGGGACATGGACAAGTTAAACCTATAGATGCTAAGGTCAAGGCTATCTCTGAATTCCTGTGCCAATAAGTAAAATGCAACTGATGCGATATTTGGGTATGGCTGGATACTAACGGAAATTTTGTTCCAAGTTTTCCATAATTGCTGAACCCTGATAAATTAAATGGTGTATGTCATCCAGTGTGACATTCTTCTAAGAAATTCAATAAGCACCATAGAAATTATTCCACAATCGTGTAGGAATGTTTGGCTTTGATATTGGCATTACAACACTTTGAAGTCTACATTATTTCAGCTCCTTCTCCGATTAGTGTGTTTAGTGATCACAACCCCCTTACTTTTATCAGAAAGATGAAAAACAAAAATCAGAGATTATGAAGGTGGAGTTTGATGTTGCAGGAATATAATATTGACATCAGGCACATCAAGGAAAAGGACTATTTAATAGCGGGTGCACTTTCACGTATATAGAAATATATTGTTTTATATATAATTTGTGTCATTCATAAGATTTCATCTTATGTAAAAAAAAATCCACATGTACATTTGACTTATAGTAAAAGGAAAGCTTTATTAAGTAAATCTTTCTTTTTCTTTATGAGGGTAAGTGTTATGTATATTTAAATTGCTTTGTTTGTTTGTTTGTTTTTATTTTATTTCATTACATGCTATTGTAATATAACATTGTATGTTGGACTCGACCTTGTCAAAGATTGAGTTCATTTCTTCCTGACCTGATTGATTGTTTTATTTCACTGTATATGGGATTAATATCAGGATCATTATTAATAGTAGAAGTAAACATGTTTATTTCGGTCAAAGTTTTGGAGTTTCCTAAGTGAATTATGCATAATCCAGGTTATTGTTTGGTAAACATCAGGATTATTATAGAAGGTTATTTTCCATTAGGTAGTGGGGTTTTATTTTAGAAAATGCTAATTGTGACATGAGGTCAAGTAGAGAACTATATATGTTTTAACTGTGAGGACTTGGTAATTCGTGCTTTAACATCTAGCACTTTCACTTTGTATTATGTTGTGTCCAGTTGAGATGAATCTTTTTCTGCAAATTATTGAATTTAAGTGATTATTTTCTCTGGAAATACAAAAGTGCTCTGATAAAAGTCTTGGATAGAGACATTCACTGGAATTTATAGTTTATTCAAACCTGGATTTATATTTCTGTGAGTCAACAAAAGACTGTTTACACATTACCATTTTAATAGTTACCACAGACACGTCATCGACTTCAGATTTTGGATTTCTTCAGGACTTTTATTGACTTTTATTCAGGACTTTAAATTAAAAGGACTTGTGTCTGTAATTCTTGGACTATTTTGGGATTTATTTCGCAATACCTTAAGTTCTTTTTTCTCATTTTCACTTTGTATTTTATGGAAATAAATTATGTTAGTTAAATGTTTTAAAGTTTGTTGTCTTGCACTCTTTTTCTGTTACTTATTTAAGAGCATAGACTCGTAACAATAATCTCAAACGACTGAAACTAAAAGTATTTTATAAATTCAAAAGATGAAACAAAATACCGTAACACTTTTGTCCAACTCAGGTCAGTCAGTGCAGGAAAGAGAGCTTGGTCAATTGTACGCATTGCTTGCTTTTGCTGAAGAGAGGCCGCTACATGTAGAATCATTTGAACAATTGCATTCAATATTTAAATCCCATGTCCAAGGGTTTCAATACTTATAATGTGTCCGAATGCGATCTTTTCTGGATCCATCTGTGCTTTTGGTTGAAAGATGTCCAGATGATTTTTGGCTATACATATTTAGCGTACAAACATTATTGTCATGACAGCGGCTGTAACTTTTAATACAGACACAATTCTTGGGTTTCTCTACTCATTCTGCGTTCGCTTATCTGAATTGTTATTCATTGGTGAGTTCGACGATGTTGGCAGGGATTATGGTTTCAAGTGTTTCCGGAACACTCAAGTTGTATGTTTCTATCGCTCAGTGTTCTTCGTCTGGAAGTCATGGATGGTCCTTTCTGCCAAGCTGCGGATTGTACGCAATGGAAATTGTTTTTGCCATCCAGAGTTTAATCAGTGATGTCTATCTTGTCTGCTGAGAAGTGAACGAATCGTCCTTGCACCAAGTTTGGTGGGAATACGGTCCCATTTTCACGCTCCCTGTTTTTCACTGTGGTCTCATTGAATGCTCTGTTAAACTTGAAGATATCTCTCTAGCTTTGAACGTGAACATCGCTATGGAATAACTCCACAAGTCGTTTGGATCAAGTTGTCTGGTGTAGAGTTGATCCGAGGCTAACAAGCTTTGAAGAATAGTTCAATGGATATCTAAAATTGCCCATACGCCACGATGATAATGGAGATTCAGTAAATAAGCGGGAAAGTAGTAATGCAAGGTTACATTTCTAGAACCAAACAGTTCAGATAAATAATTTGTAAAGTAAGTGATAAAGTGTTTGAGTTATCTTTCTGAATTACATACACATGCAGATATTGTGCCCAAAACTGAATAATTATGCTCTTCTTTAGTGATCTTTAAACCAGTTTCTTTTTTTTTTTACCATACAGGAAGATAGCGCGTGACATAAATGTTGTATTAAATGAAGACTGTCTGTGAAATGATGGAGTATGTAACATCAATTTTCAAAACAGCAACAACAACAAAACCAATTATTATTTTACACAACGAAGTTTCCAGATAAAGCAAAATCAATACGAATGTCATCAGAAGGTGTGCAAATTTCTTGCCGTAGTCTTACTTCAATATTTATCGCCAAACATGATCATTAAATACAATATACTTGTTACATGCTGTCCTTAAACAAATAGCTGAATGAATGTTGAAAAAGTTTCAAATTTTCACAGGTTGAAGATCACAAACTTCTTTAAATACACAAAGAAGATGGAAATACGACTCTATGATCTTAAACTGAGTGACCGAAAGAGCGGAAACCGATAAGTTTTTGTAAAATCCCAAAAATATTTATTTCCCTATGACACAAGGTGAAAAATTTTAAAAGTGAACTTACTGTTTTGAATTAAATCCCAAATGTTCATACAAGTTTTATCAAAAGTAAAGAAGTATAGAGTATTTTAATTGCATTCCAATGGTGCTCCGAACAAATTACAATTTTCAATGTGCTCATGTGCCAGTAGCCTGGAATGTGGCATTCTATCAACAGTCTTGATGTATGACAATGGTATGATGAAAATGTCCTTGAATGAGTTCACACTAATTCCAAACGGTATCCAAGATTACTTTGTAACTACAATTAACAATTCAGATAAATAAATCATCTCAAATTATTACAGAACACAGCTAAATTGATTCTCCTAACATTTATGTTAAGATATGGAATGAGTAATGCTGATGTTAACAACTTTACATGCCTCTCCATTTGACCTATGTCGCAATAATCATTTTCTAAAAATACTCTATCATATCGTAATGGAATTTTCCATCAAATTCTTAAACAAGGTCAGATCTGTTTACTGGAATTTTAGCAAGCTACCTGGGAAAGGGCAGGAAGACCATGTTCTTGAGAGGGGTATACCAATGTCCTGAATTCAATCCCAAGTAAACATGTTTACCTCCAAGTATTAGCGATCTTAAAATATAATCTAAAATTATAGATAAATAATACCTAAGTAATATGCTGTTCACAAAAATTAACCAAAAATTAGTCAGGTAGGCCCAAACTTCTACCCTCAATTATGGACTAAAATCAATCACACAATGCACATTAAATGTACATAACATTGTTGAGTGAATGCTTTCAGTATGACACATTTATTGAGATTATATTGGTTTCCTCAAGAGAGAAAGCATGCAAGACCGTTTTACGCCATGTTGCAAGTCGCTAAAAATTTCACAGTGGTCTCTTTTATTTTTGGTTCATATATCGTTTTCCTTCGCTGGACTATTTGGGGGAGTATTAAAGTTGTACAAACTTATTT
Organism: Megalonaias nervosa; assembly: GCA_016617855.1. Lineage (NCBI taxonomy): Eukaryota > Metazoa > Mollusca > Bivalvia > Unionida > Unionidae > Megalonaias > Megalonaias nervosa. Next base: position 4,422 of record JAECUM010070073.1, on the reverse strand, counting down.
TAATTATTACTATAACATGCATGTGAAAAAAATTACAAAATGAACGAAAAGATTTAAGAAATTCTTTAACGAATTACGACCTACCGTAAATCAGTCTGGCAAGCTTTATGTTGTAAAATACCACCACGATCCAAATAATTGTGCCATACTGAAATAGTCACTCACCAACATGCAATTTTCTTTGTGTGATTGATAACAGGAGTCCATGATCTTCAACCTGTGAACATCTGATGAATTATTCAGCTATTTTTATGGACCATCATAATTTGTGAACATTTGAAATCGCTCGTTCACATTTATTCTCTCCTCACATCAAAAATAATAAAACGCTTAACCCGCCAAGAGATCTTGGTCAGCATTTAATTTCTATTGTTTCAAATATAAGTTCACTTGTACCTTTACTACAAGGCAACTTTATAAGGTCACCTTGTTTTTCCTGAGGGATAGAATATAAATCTAATTGTCTACGTGTACCACACGGATGTTTCATCCCAAGGGACTGAACTTTAATTACATTTACTAGAGATTGCCATGCGTCAGAGTTAATGCTGAAGGAAAGCGGAATGAAAATGAAAACAGTGCAAGAAATCTTAACTAATTGTTGCTTGTCACGTTTGTTTCTTGTAATTGAGATTGGCTGGTTTTCGGATATTATAGCTTAAACTTTCAAAGTATAATATTTTTAAGGAAGATTGGAGAACATTATTGCCATCTATGAAGATAAACAGGAGACTATATGAATTCCATAATGAATAGACGTATGTTTGATGTCGAGTTTTGCTATTTTGGAGGAGGGTGTGTGGTTCCATTCCATTATTTTTATATCGAGAAAGCCTGACTGATTTTTGACGTTTCATCGTTTGACTCTTGTATTTTTATATTGTTACAAGTCATTTTAAACTATAGGTAGTTGCACTTTTCCTTAATCTCCAACGTAGCTCTCAGATACAGCTGAACGAAATCTAGTTGAATAAAACTTTAGCTGTAAAGAAATAAACGCAAAGTAATAAATATTTGACAAGATATCGCATTACAAACGCGGTCAAGAACAACATGACTGTTGCCATTTTAAGACGAATCTTAGAAGGAATTTTTCAAGTCCGCAATTGTCGCCATCTTATTGTTAATATTAAAAAAATGAAAATAATGACATATTTTCTGCAGAAACCATGCATTCTGAAAGCATTTAAAGCACGAAACAATAGTTTACACTCAAAACCCAAAATTAAATTTGACACTGGGAGTGGGCTTTCATTATTTACATTGACCGTGCTTGTAGAATAACCAACGTTAAGACTAACTTAAATGCTCTATGAGTTTAGCTGTCTAATGCTACAGGACATATACATTTTTATAAGGATTGGGTTTGAGTTACGTGCTCGAATAGGTTTCGAGGATAAATTACCGGGGCGTAGACTAGTTTGGTGACTTGCAATAGTAATTAACATGACAGATCTATGCGAACGCTTGAAACCTTCCTATATTTCAGTAGGTACATATCTACTATTATCCATTATAGGTTAGCATTTGAAAGGCTTGTGATAGCCATTGGATGGTAAATACCTTTCACGTGTATTTTTTAATGAGAGTGCAACAGTTACAATATAGCGTCTGTTGAAATGGCAACGATTAGATACTGTGTAACATTTGTCATGTTTTAAATTTGTTTTTAAGTCGTAATTGATATAATGCCCAAAATCAACTGCAATTTAAAATTCACAGTCTGCGCTCAAGAATTATAAGTAACTCTATAAAACTGCGAATTCTACTTGAGAAAAAAAAATACTTTGTCACAAAGCATTAGTAATGAACATATCATACCCAAGCAATCCATCGTAAGATATTATCTCCTTTGTGAAAAATACATACTGAGCTTTCTCTTTATGCATGCAGCGTGCAAGTATAGGAGGATGTCCCACAAGAAACCTGTTTATGCAACTAGATGCCAAAATAGCACTGGAAATCTGCATAAATGAGTCATTATAACCACCCTTGTCCCAGTATCACTACCACCTCCCACAATAAACACATGTGCAAAACATACCCCAAAGCCAAGTTTCAAAACGTCATAATAATACCAAATTCCTAAACAGACATCTACTAATCCACCGAGACACATACACACACACAAACACAAACAGACACATACACACATCAGCACGCCCGCAATCATATACCAACTATTGAAGCCTGTACTAATATGTGCTACAGACGGACAGGATCCTATAATCTCTTCATTCTCTTTCAAAAGCCAAGGAATAGAAATCTGTAATACAGTCCGACATCTAAAAATGGTCACCTCATGGAAACACTTACACCTCCTGTCCAGCCAGCGTCTGATAGCCTTGAGCAATTTTTCAATAGTTCACCTATCTAAGCAATAACTTCTCCAGAAAAGCCAAAATTTTGAGCTAAGCAATAATCTGCAAAAACAATTCTCGGTCTGCGGAATATAAAAGGTTTCCAAAGACATGTTCTTCAACTTTTAAAGTTTTCTGTCTTTTATTTCTTGGTTTCGATGAAGAAATCATACACCTTATACTTGAGAGTTCAATTATTCTGCATTTCTCTCCCACTTTAAAGTACACATTAAGAAGTCAGTTCAATTATGACAATTTACATGTATATCGTGAAGCGGAAATATATATCGTGGGCCTTATTTAATGTTGGAAACTCCCTTAAGATGAAAAGTACGTTGAATGCTGCGAATTGTGCTACGTAATTCCAAGATTAGCATACGTATTTGTAGATACTTCACTCAATTTTTAAAAGACATGTTTTACCCTGTTCAAACTATTCTTAGTTATGATACAATTCAGTACCCAGAAAGAGATAACAACGAACGAAATTCACGGTTGTATCGTTTTGCTTTAGTGTTATTATTTTAATTTGATTTGAGAGAGGAAATAATAAAAATTGTAACTCAAATTTCCAGAATGTCATTTTATTCAACCAGTCACAAAATATAATTCGCTGTGAGAAGATTGTTAAAGTGAGAAATTGTGCTTATCTACAAAAGTCAGCAAATTTGGAGCACGATCTGCTAAGATGACAAAGTGATCTTATAGACGACACAAGCGAAGTATATGTAATGGTGTATCAAGAAACAATAACAACAAGAACACGCGAATAAGCAGCAAGACTACATGCACACAGTAAATATATGATGTTGGGATGAATTACAGCATTCTTACGTGCTATAACCACTGAGACAGGAATTGCTTCGGGCGTTAAAAGGGTTTTATTGTCGGAAATGATAATCAGGAAATAATGGTGTTGGGTCAGTGGTGGGGTTTGGGATGAGGGTATGAAAAGCGCTTGGGGGAGGAGTGGGGGAAGAAGTGTCTCTATTACCTCCTAATGAAGACATAATAGCAATACTCAGACGCTCTTATTTTTGTCAAATTATTTACAACAATTTAAACAAAAACATAAATAAATTACTACTACTACTGCTGCTGCTGCTACTACTACTAATAATAATAATAATAATAATAATAATAATAATAATAATAATAATAATAATAATAATAATAATAAATCCGAGAAATATTTAACTGAATAACATCTAATGTTAGAAAGAAAAGAATAATGTCAATGGCTATTAAATGCAACTTCATCTGAGGTTTGCTATAATTTAGTTCATTTATTATTAAGTCATTCTTTCATTCATTCTATTACTAAGAATATAAATTGAAAATGGGGCAAAATAATTGTGCAAAGATATTAATTGTTATCGTTAGATTTCATAAGATTTATAACTAGCTTTATACTTCAAAATAAAAAGTTTTACCTTTTCAACTAATCAGTTATTTCACGCAGTTTTTTACAATGTCATGACGGCGGGATTCCATTATATTCCTGAAAACAAAACCGACGACTCCCAGTTAATTTGACGAGGTAGAATTGCTCCCAATTACGTTTATTGATTACGCTTCAAGACTAAAATGTACGCACGAGAAACGTAATGAGGAAACGAAATTGGCAAAACAATTGTTTCGATAGATTTATTAAAAGTATCCCAAGTCTCCAATTGTATGCCCCCACCACCACCACCACCACTACCCCCACCCACATCCCGACCCACCCACCCACACAAATAAACATAATGGCTGGAGTTAACAATTGACTCGATTGTTCTCTTACTTAAATGTAGAGGATTTCTTGGTTGAATAATTTACTATCCCTAAACTGTAGAGTTGATGTGATTATTACTTATTTGATTTGATTTGTGATTGGTTTGGCTGTTTCCTTGTGACGTAAACTGTTCAAGAATTTTATGAAGAAAATGTCCAAGTTTAAGTTGTGACTGATCGAAGCAACTGACATCACACTCGCCAAACTGCCTAAATATAATCGCTTCGAACACAGTTTGTACTTGAAATAAAAGTTCTACAAACTTAAGAGTTCTCAGTTTCATTT
>JAECUM010070071.1:0-11423 GCA_016617855.1 Megalonaias nervosa | reverse complement strand
TATATATATATATATATATACATACACACTGATGAGACATAGTGTAATTAACTTGTAATTCAAAGGATGGTGTCATTAACTCATTAATCCATTTCAACGCAAAATCTTATGTACTACACTATATTTAATTCATAGTAAAATTAAATTCAAACACTCATATATGGGACAAGGAAGAATATAGTTCGTGAGCAAATTCCTGTTATCAAGGACAGTTAACAGTATAGTTCATGAACAAACTGCTGTTATCTAGAGCAATTAACATTATAATGCGCGAGCAAATTGATGTTATCTCAGACAATTAACATTATCGTACTTTAGCAGATTGATGTTATCTCTTTTGAATACAGCAGAGACTTCTAAGAAATCATGGCATAACAAGAGAAATGTTGTCTCTCATTACCATAAATAGCACTATATTGTTATTTTAATTTGGCATTGCAACTGGTCCAAAGCCAGTCATGTTGGTCCAAGTCTGTTTGTACTGGACAGTAGCGGCGACGGGTTCTACAGCCAGTCGCAGGCCAATGTGTCTAACTGGATCTTATAACACCAAAACAAAAGAACACAAACTTTGTTTAGGATTAGATTACAAGTGCAATTTATAGCTACAGATGTGAGGATCCAAACATGTATTACTACAGAGGATAAATAAGAGAATTCTATTGAGTATTCAATTTAGTAGTAAATAGTAATTTCATTTAGTGAAAATAACTACCATTAAATGTACATTAAATATACATACCGTATTACACTTAATTGTATTAGAATGCAAAATACTCATACTTATGTATATACAGTAACAAATCTAGGGTATGCGCCATTTGTATTTATGTCTCCATTTTATAGATTTATTAGAGTTTAGTGATCATTTGTTTGATTATGGGGATTCGTTGTTGATTAAATTTTTTTCAGCCCGAGTAATTAGCCAATTTCTAGGGCAAACGTGACAGAGTGCCGTATTGATGAGATATTCTGATGGCATGTTTTAGTTTCGTCGTTGAGTTCAGGTCAGAGCCGGATAAGTGGGCATGGGGCCCAGTAGTTCCTATTTAAATCTAAAGGAGTTGTTTGGTTGTGTACTTCCATATGAAATATGTGTGAGAGGGACTGACATTTGCACAATGGAATAATTGAGAAGGGTTATTCCATTATCTGGAGACGCCTTATGTTTTTTGATATGAATATAATGGTGGTGCAGTGATACAGGTGAAGTTAGGCTCAAAATCGTGGTTCGACTGATCCACGGATAGAGTGGGAAAACAATTCCCTGCATTGGGTGCTTGTATTAATATTTTCGTGGCGTGAAGTGCTGGCCCAACCTTACGGAAATCTAACAAGAAGAAACCATGCAGTTGTGAGGTTGCTATGCAATTGTGAAGTTGTGATGTAAATGTGAAGTTGGGATATTTTGTGGTCATTGATTGATCAGAGGAAAATTATCTAAAGTCTTGGCTGGTTATTAGAACTTCCATTTGACAACGACTATTGTCTAGAAGTCCTTGGAAATATGGGAAAACAAGGAACTTCGAGCAAAAACTATTAATTTTCTATCTTTTATGTTGCACAAAGTAAAAAAATGCAATAAAGATTCTTTTTGAAATTGCAGATATAATGGTTTTAAATATTCTTCTGTATTTGGGCATTTAACAATAATATCGTGGTAAATATTTTCTTCTCAGTTCCTTAGAAAATGACAGACAATTGTTACGTATCCACTCGCTCCTTGTTACTCGATGATAGCGATCCATTTATATATTCAAGTTATGCGATGTAGCTCTCAATCTACTTAGTACAAGTTTAAAACTAATGCCGGCGCTAGGGTTTTAGGGTTTGAGTCGTAGTGTTGGGGGCAGTATTGTTAGTGGCGCCCCTACATAGGAGCCCGTGGACAATGTTCTCTAGTGGCTCCCGTACTTTGCAACAGAGAAATGTTTTTATGTCAGTTTCCAAACTTCCATCCTTCTCCGTCCTAAATATACGTTTTGTGAAGAATTGCCCTCCTTTAACACTGCGTTGAAGGTGAAAGACAATGAAAATTTCAGCAGCAAACAATAAAGTTCCCGACGCGCCCCCTCCCAATCCCCACCCATTAGAGCTGCAGCTGTTTAAAAAGAGCTTCATTTATCACATCAAATATTCCTCAATAGAAAACTATTCTTCATACAGGATTACTATTCTAGAAAAGTTCATGGCGTCACAAAGGGTATCCATTTTTGCTTATAGAGATCTAAACCTTAATCTCTTTCTCTTACTTCTCTGACTGAAGTCTCAATATAAAAAATAATTTTCCCATGTGTGGAGGATGTGGATGATGCACACAGGTGCCTAGGAGGAACAAAGACGCAGAAGATCCAGACGCAATGATTGTCAAATTCAAAGACAGGCAAAATAGGAGTTCCAATCACAAAACCGAAGAATAAAAGGTCTGTAAATTTGATCCTAAGATAAATGAAGACCTAACAGATAGTGACAACAGCTGTTGTTGGATGTGTGGAACCATTTTGTTGGATGCGTGGAACATGTTGTCAAATGTGTTGTCGGATGTGTGGAAACATGTCGGATGTGTGGAAGCATGTTGTCGGATGTGTGGAAACATGTCGGATGTGTGGAAGCATATTCTCAGATGTGTGAAAGCATGTTGTCGAATGTGTGGAAGCATGTTCTCGGATGTGTGGAAGCATGAGAATCTTAGGGACGTTTGGTCCTTCAAAGGAAAAATTTATGAATATGAAACAACAACAAACAAACAAATGTATGGGTAACGACAGGGTGAATTTTGAAAAAGATGATAATAATATGGACAAAGTGATGAGCAACATCTCTCAAAATTCCACTAGCTCCATTATTTTTGCCAATTCCGTAGCATATATGCAGTATAAACTGCCACTTAATTGTTTTATTACTGATGACTCTGTACTTTTTGACAACTCTGTACACCTGTACACACACACACACACACACACACACACACACACACACACACACACACACACACACACACACAATCACCTCTCTCTCTCTCTCTCTCTCTCTCACACACACACATGCAAAATAACCTAGGTCTAGAACTGCCACTGAATTGTTTTATTTCTGATAACTCTGCACACCTGTACAGACACACACACTATCTCTCAAACAGTCACATAACTCTCTCTCTCTCTCTCTCTCTCTCTCTCTCTCTCTCTCTCTCTCTCTCTCTCTCACAAACATACACACTTCGTGCCCTGTATGCTTATTTTCAGCTTGTAAGATATTTGCTCTAGTTCCGTCACTCTCTTAACCGTGCAAGAAAAAAATAAAGATCACAAAACTGAATCGAATAAAACTAGAATAGGTTTTTAATTTGAAATTATTTGGTCAAAATAAGGAGAAACGTTCAATTTTAAAATGAACTCTGGACAAAAAATTAAATGTGTGGTTTTTTTTCAAAACAATGGTAGCTGTCTTATTGTGGAAGGAAATCTGGAAGGTTTAGTTATTATCTTTGTAAACATCAGAAGGCCTAATTTTCATGATCCTGCTTTCATTGGCAAAGTCCAAGCATATATAAATTTTAAATGTTCAGAACGACTTATAATAAATTAGAATTTTAAATTTAATACCGTAATTGATTCCACATTAGATAAATAAATTTTAATTGTAATACCGTAATTGATTCTATATTAGATAATCAACCTGGGAGTACTGACCCAAAACAAAATGCAGGAGAACTTTTATGAAAGATTAATTTCATAAATTCTCGTTGATATTTTGTGTCATCTTCGTCCTGGGGTGAAACAATATACATGACATTCTAACCAGATTCTGCCCATAGTTTTTTTTTTTTGTCTGAGACAAATTTATAAATATTATTTTTAAGAATTAAATTATCCCCTCTGTTTGCACAGATCACTCTGTAGTCCAATGATATTTCAAATTCAATAATAGTCTTTTAGCTGACAAAGAATATCAAACGGTAATAAGAGAGTACAAATGTCTTGATGTGGCTTCTGATCCTGATGTGAAATAGGAATTGATAAAAAGAAATGATCGAAATGAAACCATAAAGTTTGTATCGCGGAAAAAGAAAACTATAATGAAAATGGAGAAAGCTCTTAAAAGTGACGGGAATAATACAAGCGACACACAAACTAAAAGAAGGTTTTCAAAGGTCAATGAAGTTTTAGAAAACTTTTATTTTGAAAATAATTTGGTGTGTCTTGTAATAATCAAATGTAAGAGGCTGAGTTTTGCGGGAGGTTTTTTGTCAACATCAAAAAAGGAAATATTGAAAGTAAAGTTATCAGGAAATTAAAACTAACTGGAGAAGAAATTATCTACCGAAATCTTTTATTTTGAAGAAAAAAAAAGAAAAGGCTTTTTATCCAAACTTATATATAAAATGGGATTAACCTTCACTTCTAATCACTAAAGTCAGATTAGGTTTATTAAAGAAACCCAGATATATGGACAAAAATGTTAGGCTTCTGTTGGATATTATTGAACATGCAGGAAATTACAATTTGCCGGTTATTCCTTCTTTTTGGCCGATTTAAAAACAAATGTTTTTGATAGTCTAGACTACCCCTTTCTATATGCGATTCCACAGTTATTCTTTCTTTTTTGGCTGACTAAAAAGTATTCGATAGTCTAGATTACTGTTTTCTCAATAAAACTTTCGGTATTCTTACTTTTGGCTCAAATCTCGCAAACTAATGCCAAAAGCTTAAGATCAAGAGCGATAATTTATCATAACGTTTCCCCTTAGAACGCGGTGTAAGACAAGGTTTCCCGTTATCTCCTTATTTATGTTAATGGCAACATAACTTTTATTTACTCTGTTAGAAAATATAGCGATATCATGGGATATAGCCTTTTACGAAAATGAAGCCAAGCAAACAATTTTGCTGATGACGCTCCTATAATTACTATAGTCGAGAAAGAAGCATTATTTCAACTGTTAACCTATTTCATGATTTTAGGAAAAGTTCAAGTATGTCATTAAATTATTAAAAAAATGTTTGGTGCTAAGATTAAGGACATTTGAGATAAACGTCAGTCTAGAATATTATCCTTGAAATTCTAATTAAGACTGTTTCTTACTTATTGAAATATATCTCTGTAAATGTGTTGTGGAAGAATCTGTCTGCAAATATTCTAAGGTTTCATGAATATGTAAGCTAAGTCCCCAGATCACCTGCATATACACAAAGGTGTGGCGACAGATTTGCTGGACTATTTCAAATCGTGCGCCACCACTCTTAGAGACTAAGGTAGAACTCTGTAGTTTGTATTAGAAGCATCCGAAAGCACACACAATAATAAAATAAAATAAAAATATTCTCCACAAGTAAAACACAGAATAAGAAAAAATATTTTTTAAAATTATTCAAATTCATCAAATTATTTTGCATAAAATATTTCTTAATATTTCATTTTCTCATGTTACTACGTGCTTTAATAAAATACATGAAAATAGATTAAATTTTCGAAGGGGCAAGACTTGATAACAGGACAAAATCAAATTAGTAGTATTTAACATGATATATATATATATATATATGCAGATATATATATATATATATATATATATATATATATATATATATATATATATATATATATATATATATATATATATATATATATATATATATATATATATATAAAGAGAGGGAGAGAGAGAGATATTCATAGGACACATAATTATGAAAAGAGAGATTCGGCACATATCCATCTCCTTTATTATACCTAGTATCAAGAGTTAAATTAACTATCATGCCCTTTTAAACTGATAATTTAATTTCTCCTCATATTTTTTAAAACGTTTCTGTGATCATCTTATATTTGATTTTAAAAAAATTATGACCTTGACAAATGTGTTACATATTTTCAAATCACATACATTTTCATACACAGGGATGTATGTCTGTCAAAGTGTAAAAAAGAATCGTTAATCTATTATACCAATGATATTTGCTCGCTAAAATAAGTAAGCCTTTAGGAGACCATAACAAAACGTTGCTATTTCCTTATCATTTTCTCACATTATATATCATTTGGAATGGAACACCCTCTTCAAAAGAAAAAGACAATCTTAACTTCGATTAAACGTCCAGTTACACAATGTTCGAGCTTTTGTCATATTATAAATAACTCCTTCTATTATTAAAGAAAATTATGTAAACGGTCGGTTGTAAATTGTGTTATTCTGATTAGATATATTCAATTTGTTATACATGCTTTTATTTGTCAATTTATTGTTGAAATAACCGTCTCGGTGTTCCTGTATGTTAACTTGTTTGTTTGCAACCCATCCATATGTATATATGACTGTCTATTGAAGACAAAGGTGAACGTAAAATCATTGATCATAATGAGATTAGCATTTTTTGGAAAGTTTTAGTATAATCCTGTCAAGGATCGTGTGTTTTCATTTGGTCTTTGTAACGCGACACATATTTCGTCATGCATTTAGCATTGCAATTAATCCTGCCACATCCAAAGCACAGGAAGCTGATTCCTGGTTGCTGGATAAAACAAGTAAACCTTCCATTTTAAAGAGTTCGCCCGTCACATTCCGCCTTTTCCAAAAGACTTTACTTCCCCTGATATATCACTTAGCAAAAAGGAACCAAACTATCATGTTATTGTGATTGAGAGTTGATACGCTTTGTTCCTCTAATTTAGTAGGCTATTTCAAAGTCACCTTTATTGTGCAATCCAAGTCGTAAGTAACATTCAAGACATCATACGAATTCTATAGATCGTGGAACTGGCGAAAAGATTTAAAATCGGCATTTATGTCAATTTTAGAAACGATCTAAATTTCATGCATGTGTGTGTTTGTGATCAGAATGTATCCCAGTGTATTTGGTGAAACAAGACCCGTAGTTCGAAGAATTACTGTATATCTCAAATGTGAATGGTTTCAACGCTTTGTGTCGTGGTATTTATTAATCAAATGAAACATCTGGTTGAACGATTTCCTTTTTATTTAAACATTTTGTTGATTTGTCACAAGTGTCCTTATATCGATTTTAACTAGTTATGTCTGATGATTCATTTACCACAGACTTCACATTTGTAGATTATGTTCCCAGTTGTGTGTTTGTGTGATTTTTCCTAGTCCAATTTACAATGACATTATTGGCTTACGTATGGTTTCTCACCCGTGTGTGTCCTCATGCGTGAGCACTTTAGAATGAAACAGACTTTGCGCTCTCAGAGTATTGTATTTGACTTTGCGCACTCAGAGTATTGTATTTGAAATTTCTAAAATGTACACATATCAATAAAACTCTGCTTCTTCCTTCTCTTAACTGATTTTTTTATACATATTTCGCAAACAAAAGCTTGTTTGTGCTAGAAACGTTCACATTCTAAGCACCACTTGAAACTCCCAGTATCCAAACTACATAGATAATAGTCGCTTTATTTGAACATACTTTCAACATACTCGTACGAGTGCAGTAAATAAGTAAGTATCAAATCAAGTTTGAAAACCAAAACTCAAGTGTTCCAGAAACGCTAAGCTTTTATACTACATCATCGTCTTGCTTTGTTTTACACTTGCGGATATTAGGAACCAAATATTGCATTTTTGTTGGCTGAGAAGGGGCAGAGAGATAAAAACCACATCCTCAACCGCCAAAATGTGTTTTGAGAAAAAGAAAATGATAGATAAGATTTAATTTTTGTATATATTTTGTTGTTTGCTAACTTCCAAGTATTGTGTAACATATGTGAATATTTTCTTCTGCATAACTAATTGGTTCAATAGGCTTTTCAGTTGTATTTGTTTGTCTTTTATACAATGTCTTCATTGAGTGTAATAACTCTTTCTCTCTGCTGCTTATTTAATTCCAATTAATCTTCATGAGTTTTCACTTAATTAACGAGTTAAACAAAGCGTCACTTGAAACTTCACAGCTCTGTTTGTATAGCGAAAATTGGTAGGCCGTCAGAGGATACTCTTTACGCCCTGTACCAGGTGTAGACATGATGCACTCAACAGACTCTATTCTAACGTTTTCTTTCAGAATTTATTTCCTAGCAAATGATCTATTGTTTTTATGCATTATGTTACATATGGAAATATTTTCTTACTCCTTCTAATCTTAGCTGGTTCTTTAGGTTTCCAATTCTAATAAATGATTCGTTTGTCTTTTCTACATTGTCTTGTTTGGATGTCTTCATTCTTCATATAACCGGGAATTTGTTTTTTTTTTTTTTAACAATTCATCCTCTACATTTTCCATTTCATTCAACCGGCTTAAGAAAGTGTCACTTAGAATTTCACAGCTGTGTTTGCATAACGAAACTTGGTAGGCCATCAAAGGATACTCTTTACGCTGTGTACAAGATGTAGAGATAATGCATTCGGCAAACTCTATTTTAGCCTTTTTTCTGAAAAAAATTAGAGCAAATCTAAATGTGGTAGATTTTTCAAGTCTCATTCATTTACTATACTCTGAATAATATAATAAAGGCTATTGTTTTGCATCATCATTTATTAAATTCGGAATAATTACTAAACGGGAACAAGTTACAATACTTAAGAAGAGTACCAGCAACTAATCTGAAATTCTCTGCCTTCTATGCCTTCAAATATTTTTCTAAATTAAGTACATCAAAAAGCAAGCATCATTTTATTATTAATGATTTTTGTCATATTGCTGCAACTCTTGGTTATTAAACTAAGTAACAAGGAAGAGCAAAGGCAACAATTTTTGTAAAATTTAAAATATTAATTTATTTCCTTAAAATACAAAGGGAAAGAATTAAATACATCTTGTAGTATAGTTTATTAATTCCTAAAATCATAAAAGTTCGATCAATTTCTATAGTTCCGAGTAATCCAAATGAGTTCCAAAGGTATTCCGAATGATGTCACTACAGTACTGATGTGTCAACAGTACAGAAGAAATAACTGATATAATCCCAAAGTGTCCTTAAACAAATGTATGGTAATTTCAATACAGCTTTTAATCTAAATGTATTTGAATGTTTCACAGCAATTCCATATATTATATATTCATATAATATATACCAAAATAGTCTTTAAATGAATGTTAGAGCACTGAAATTCCAATGAATGATTGTATTAAATAATTGAATCAATCCTCTCAACAACTCTTTCAAGACCAATAATACCATTAAGAATGTTTAATTTCTGCTTAATAATTCGCTTATATAGAAAGATAACACGGAATAGCGAAAATTGCAATACAAAACTTTGAATCATTCTTTGTATTTCAAAATACTCTAACAGCAAACAAATCAGCTGATTTAAACAGGTTAATAGGGAATTGGGTCTAGAACCTTTTTAAAAATCCCACGACCACTATTCACATGAACTCATGTCCTTGTTGGGTCACGTGATGTTTATTTATACATCTCAACCTTGCAACTTTATGAATGAAACAACGTAAGCACTATACATGACATCGTTAAAGAATAGACTACGATCATAATACATTAGCATTAAAAATTTAAGCAATTGAATGGTCCTTGCAAAAACTATAATTATGAAAATAATACAGATAATATAGATATACATGACAATATCTACCGGCCAATCACTTATTGCTTCATATGTTGTTTCATTATCAACTTACCTTTCATTCCTTATTTCTCTTGGTTGTCTATGACAATTTGTTTTCCTTTTTCTACTGCACTCTGCGAAGTGCAAAGGTGGAGCCACTGGTGCAGAGGTGGAGACTCTGCTGGCTACATCTCGTTGCTTTGAAGAGATGACTATTAACGTCTATTTTCAACACCTTTTGTCATAAGTGTTTATAGACACGCCAACATTTTTAAAAGCTCTCAGTATGATCTCGTTCATTTTAAGACTTGTATTTAGCTTCATGTAGGATATAAACCACGGTTGTTGATAACAAAGGCAACTTTATGAATCCATTTCATTTCTAGTATTAACTACTCGTACAACGTTAGATTTATGTCGTGAATGCTATATTTCTATATGTTTTTTTACACGTACAGAACAGTTAAGGCACCTTGTTTCTTTCTAATGTTCAGTAAATTCTTTTTGACACTGCAATGTCACCCGTATTAGGTACTTAGGTACAAGTTTTTCAAGTAAAAACGGATAATCCTTGGAATAGTTTTGCAAGGAAGTAGGTACTTCTAGATCGACGTCTGAAATAAAGTTTCCCTGTCTTCCGGAATTTGCATTATGTCCATTTAATTTGTTCAGCAGTTGCCTCTCTACAATTACTATTTTTATTTAGCCTTATCGTTCAGTAAGTACGTGCAGTCAATGTAACCATTGTTTTTCTAATGATAAAAACATGTTACATCCGTTATTAGGAGAATTTCTTAAAACTGGCACAAAATATTTCGCGTAGTAAGTCTTGTGTATACATTATCTGTGAAAAATACCTCCACAAAAGTGCATCACAAACGGAAAATGAAATTCTGGTGACTGTCACCAAATTAAAGTATTAAATGAAATGCCTTTTCCCGAATTTATATCATTAAAAATACCAACCAATTAAAATCCATTTGCCTAATATTTATGTGGAATTAAGAGTTGTACAAGATTTTTAGTCTATGTATATCTCAATTGCAAGCGTAGTTCTCAATTTCAAACGGGAATTGGAAGTAGTTCGTTGCTGTTAATTTTACTGATAATGATGGACTTGAATGTTAAGTTAGATGTGATAAATAATGGCCTACCCTTTCTAATACCTTCTTGCTATATATTTCTCTCTTTTTCATGTTTACATAATGCGCATATTGCGCAAATAATCACATCATTGAAATGTGTGTTATATCAAACTTTTAAAGCTGTGACATGACTTTTAATATAATTATACCAAAAGTAATCATGCAGTAAAGCGTGATGAGTAAATGTAAGACGGAGGAAGTCAACAACAAGAATAACAACAAAAGTTAAATACGGTTCCGTCTTTTCGTCTTGCATTGCACGTGCTTTCGATTACTTTGATAACTAAAGGCATTGAAGTACGTGCATCATGTACAAGGTGATTGTTAGTTTGAAACAATATATTTATTGACAACGTACAGCGTGATAGTTTGAATTGCTGAATGCAGTGGATACATAGATTTCTTACAATTGAAGAGTACATTTGCAGCACTGTTTTCTGAAAACGATGAAACAACCATTGATGAAATACATGCGTAATGTATCAAGATAATTAATGTTTCTGTACGAAATTTTTGAAATACTGTTTTCATGAAACGACCAAATAAGTAAGGAGAAATTTCTACAAACTACATACCTTTGGCTGTTTTGCACTGCACAGTATATAAATATCGACTTTTTGTTGTAAAAAGTATTTATTTTCTAACTTTAGTTTCATTTTTAAATGATCATAACTGTCCAAACAAAATTTTCAAAATGGGTGTTATGAAATGGATAAATATATCTATCTATCTATCTATCTATCTATCTATAT
>JAECUM010070068.1:0-10517 GCA_016617855.1 Megalonaias nervosa | reverse complement strand
GAGTGCAATTTATTCGGATTTTTTCACGATGTGCCCTTTGATAAAGGCACTTAGCTGTCATTTCTTTGTAAGGATATAACCAATACCACGTTAAAAGAATCGTAAAGAAAAAATCAACAAAATATCCTGAAAGTGACTCACCCGTACCTCGATAAATATGTCTGAAAAACTGAACATAACCCAAAGCCAAAAAGATTGCTTAAATTCTCATAGTCTTTATCGTTATCTTAGTTGAGCATGTGGTTGAGAAGGTTCTAAATCTTGAAAAATATTTTTAAAAATTATTATGAGGAGGCTTAATTATTATTTTACCTAAAATGACTTCATCTTCTTTTTAAATGGTCGCTTACCAATATACCCTTCCGGAAATATGTATGAGTTGATATCGTTACGCGTCGGCGCAGCAGTCTGCGTACCCGGACTAACGAGGGATTTGAATCTCACCCAAACCATCTCAGTTCGGCTGCCTTGGAGTATCTCAAGTCAAGAAACATTACTCTAGTTCAGTTCCATCGGCACTAAAAAGTCTTTCTGGTGCTGGTGTACTGTTAAGCACAAATCAATCAAACAATCCACGCCAACGACATTTACTTCAAATGAAAAGTTGAAATGTCAAATCTTAGATGTCTGCACCATGGCACATGGCATATGCTTTTCACAATTTTCCAATCAGACTATTTCTTCACATACAATCATTTGATTGATTTCCTGAATTTCCACTTCATTTAAAGGAGAAAATGATGTAATTATGTATAGATGAGGTACCAAATCCGATATTCAAAATTTATTATTTTCGGTTTGATTGTACAAAATATAAGAAGTCTGACATGATAAACACCATTGTTGCTTTACTTTTTCAACTTAACGTAGTTAGTTAGTAAGACGTAAAAGGGTGCATAGACAGATGTAGAGATACAGACATGAAGACATAGTAACGGTTTATAAACCAGAACAATAAATTTCAAGACACAATGCAAATTGTGTTGTTCGTGAATTTGGGAAATGAGCGTGGATTTATCAGGCAAATAATATAATTCTGAGTTTTAAGACAATGATGTTAAGCAGATACAAAATCTCTATTGATCTTAAACTAATATTTGAATTTAAGGAGAATTTTACATACATGAAAATTGGTTTCATTCGTGTTTTAGGTTTAGATTAACATGTCTACTGCACGAATCAACTTTCCACCACCTTTCGATGCCAAATGTTCGCAAAGAAATATAAAAATAAACACGGATGTGTCCAATCCTGCTTGGTCACGGTTTATAAGACCCTGGAAAAATGCAAAAATTCTTTTCAAATTAATTTTTTTACAGGGTTTTAAAAAGGCAAGGAAATGTGGAAACTTGAAAGTGATGATTTATCATTTTGAAAAAAAAAACTCACTGGATCATGTAAACACGATACTTGTCAGAGTAGTTAGGTAATCATCCAAGCAACTTTTTATCAGATGAAACATACTGATTATATAACCTTTTAATGAACTTAACATGTTTTCGCATGTACAGTCAGGCTAATGAAATCGTAATGGAAACATTAGAATGTGTCCTCAAACGTCCTGAAAATATCTTTCAAATTTACCACACCATGTTTGAATCCTTGTGGATTGTGTCAAGAATAATGTGTAGTATCCCTTCAGCTTCTTATGCAATCAGGTCACAATAATTACATCCGGATCAGCACCAACGATCCAGTTCCAATCTATCTTTCCAGAATATTGTTTCCTCTCTTCATTGGCAGTGATCCTTTGCTTACATTTGGGGCATTTTTTGGTATTTATTTAAAGGAAATTGTTTCTTCTTTAGAATATGAGCATTATATTGTGATTGTGGTGTGTATTTTGCCGACAGAGCAAAGTGAGTGATCTGGCATTGATGCGTGCCCGGAATTAAATCTTTGACCCATGGCACTATATGTTCTATTTACAGTTCCGTCTCTCTCCAACAAAATATCGGGTAACCTATGTCAAGTAATTCACCGTGAATTCATCTTTGGAGATACTTTAAATTAACATATAACATGTATGGATTTGTACACAATTAAAAGATAACTACTGACAAGTAAATGCAGAGACTATATTGGAAAAAAATTGTGATCTGATCTTGCATGTCCTTAAAATCGGAACACTGCCTGGGTATTTCCGTGAGGTCGGAAAATACCGTCCGATAGAGTTGTAGGAATGCGCTTATTGTGTAATGTGACCAAACGTAGTTCCGAATATAGTTCTCAATGGCGCGAATTACATCCGATGTTTCTTTCTCAATTAACTGAATGTTCCGAATAATATCTCTTTCCTGCTTAGGCCATGTAAGTTGTGAATAAAATGAGTCGATGATGGGCTAAAGGGATTAGTGAAGTTTCCAGCCAGTCTCTCTTACCGACTTAAAATCGCGTCAGTAAAACTGGCAAATAGTTCCACGATTGTCGTGCGAAACTGGTTTCTTTACAATAGCGTACCTCGAGATTTATTCGCAAAGTACGCGAGACTTCGACCTCCGTACTTGAACGGTGAGCAAAGCAATCTACAACACTCAGAGTTTAAAGATCTTCAGAGCATTATTATCACCCTGCTGGACGAAGGCCGCGATCTTGCACACAAAATCCCGTTGTCTATCCAGTCTTTCAATTTCCAGCCCTCTGGCTAATCATTTAGTGGATTTATGCCCCCAACCCACCCCCATTGTCCATCCTCCTAACTTTCATTTCCGCAGATAAACTTTACCAATGATTGTTTGATTTCAAACAAATTCTTTATGCATCTCAAAATGGATGAGACATTATATGAATTCGATTTACAGCGTTCCAAGACATTATTTACAGGAGTTGTGCTTCCTGATTTGCATGTCCTTCTGACGTTGGTTTCCGCAGCTTAAGTTTACCAAGGGTTGCTGGATTTTAAACAAATTTGGCATGCAGCATTATACTTATGAGTCCTTGAATGAGTTCGATTTCCATTGTTCCATGATGTTTTTATAGGAGTACCCCTGGTTGCCAGTCCTCCTGTCTTGCTTCCGCAATATAACTGTACCAAAGTTTGCTCGATTTCAACATAATATGAAATCTTCTTGTATAATAACCTCACCTTGAAAGAATTCGATTTCCAGCGCACCACAATATCATTTACAGACCCCTTCATTGCATTCATTGCATGTTGTCCTGACTTTTTGTTTCTGCGGGATAATTTCACCCAGATTTACTGGATTTAAAACTTAATTTGATAAGCTGTTTATATTGATTGGAGCTTGAATGCGTTTGATTTCCATCATTCAACAACAGTATTGGCAAGAGTTATGTACCCTATTGCCCATCCCCTGGCTATGGTTTCTGCAGCATCGCTGTACCAACGAATGTTAGACTTCGACCAAATTTGATATGTCGCTTTAAATTTGACGAGACCTTGGCACGAATTTCATTTGAACAGTCCACATTATTATTTATAAGACTCATGATCCCTTATTGCCTCTCCGCCTGACATCGATTTCTGCAGCGTTACTTTACTCATGATCTGAATTTGAACCATATTTGACCTGCAGCTTGAGCTACTTGAATTTCCAGCATTACGTGTCATCATTACAAGCAGTTATGGCCCATTCTTCTTATTCTCAACACAAATTCATCCGTTTCAGGCCATGCTGAGGGAATTGTAATTAGCGGCCCGTTGAGATGCACCCATCTCCATTGGTTGGTTTCCATGGTTTCTATTGACGCCTTGCTATCATTTAATGTAACAAACATGTATTGGCTAAATAACACCAAGTAACAGTTGTATAGATTTCTAACTGTACGCGTGCTTGAATACAATGCAGCTTTAGTTTCATTAAACTGTGTTAGGAGTCACGGCTTCCTTAGACCGACATCATTTTTAACCATTTATATATAATATATTTGTTTATTTATTTCTTGAATTTTCCCCCTCTTTTGCTCTACTTTTATTTTATTTACAGATAGGTTTTTTATTCCATCGTAAATATAAACAGAATTTCACATATGTTACATAACGCGCTTGATTCTATGATCGCCTTGAATAAAAATGCACGCTTCTTATTAATTACGTATAACGTCAGCTAGAGAAAGAGAGATTAATCCGATTGCATTGTTAATTTGTATGAGAGAGAAGGAGTGGGGTTGGAGAGAGATAATTTAATTAAATACAGTACATTGATTATACGATTATAGTGATATGCTAACAGAGCATATTAGCACAGTGACGCCTCTGCTAGTACAATCACGAGCGTTTTTCGCAGTGACGCCTCGGATAGTAACTGGCACGAGAGTTACACATAGTGACATTGATGGCTTAAAGTGTTTTTCATAGGTAAGAAAAGAAAATTATTAACGGGTCGAATCATATTCCTTAATACTTTGACCTTTGATACGTCAAAAGAGAAATGTCCGTTTTAATTGTACAGCCCACTGTATCGTCTGCATTAGTAAATTACCTTCATGCATAAAATGATAAGTCTTCTCACAGTTTGTTGTCTACCTGCAAAGCTCGTCCTTTCTCTCTCACTGTGCCATGAAAACGACAAATTGTCAGATTTCTGCAGGCATGTCACCTTGTTTAAGTTTAGTTATTATTAATTCTTAAAAAGACAGTAACGGTTTCCTAATTCCTAATCCTGATTAATATCGGATTTTGTCAAGCTTGATACCACTGGGAATATTACTGTGGATAATTAAAACAGAACCCGTATGTTACATATTCCAAACGATATCTCAATCTTTCCAACCATATCTGCATTTATTATTTCCTCAACCGATCAAATGCATCGTAAATTGAAAAGAAACATAGTTTTGTAAGGCAGTATACTATTTGCTGTCTAGAAGAAAGAATTCATTGTGCCATGAAAATGACAAATTTCCATATTTCTACAGATCAGCTAAGTCAAATAACCATACAGCATGTTTTCCGTCTCCGTCAAACTTCAGTTACAAACAGATGCACGGTTACTTGCACCAGACCTGTCCAGTGTGATCTTATTTTGTACTTAACCTTAAAGGTATTACCAACGTTTTTTGGTTTTTTTTTCTCAAGAATTTATATATAGAAAGTTGGTTGGAAAATATGTTAGCTCCAATAATTTTTCAGTCATATCGCTACGATGTCTGCAGTGTGGCAGTTTATAGTGATGTCTAGCACTGGGGCATCATGCCGCAGACATGTAGCATGATGTCCCACCCAGTCACATTATCCTGACACCTGGCCGACCAGTCCTAACACTAACCTCTAAATGTTGAGCGCCAAGCGAGGCAGCTGTTAGTTCCATTTTTCTAAGTCCTTGGTATGACTCGACCGGGGTTCGAATCCGCAACCTCCCGCATCCGAGGCGGACTCTGTAACCTCTGAGCGGTCAGTTATCAACTGTTAATTTGCCAATAAAGTACACGTGTAAGCTGTTCCGGTAAAGTTATGAACACTGTTAATTTACACATTTCTAAAGTACATCATAGTAAAGACCTGATATGGAGAAAGTTTCAAAAGAAAAGCCATACAAACGCTCCGATTAAGTTGCTGTACTGATGTGTTTATTAATATACTATAAACAATTATTTCCTATAAAAAGACATGTTGTCATGCCGTTGTTGTTCATTAACTGTAATTCCATCAATCTGCACATAGTTTACGATGGCCGTAAATATGACGTAACTGTTATAGTACCTGCAAGACCGATGTTAGATGACGTCATCCTTGGCAGCGAGGAGTCGCGATGCGTATCAGATGTGCATGGTTTCAGATCAGCCTCGTGAAAGGTTGCCTTTTTCAGGAGTTTTCTAATCGTAGGTATACAGTCAAGGCAGATATCGAGTACTTCAATAATATATGTTCTGGTTTTCTTTATTTCTCCACAATTGCGCCCGGAGCAACCACGCATGCACCAGTTTTAACATTAGTCCCATGTCGGAACAAAAATGGATTAAATTTCTCAGATACAGTGCACGAGCGTGTAATTAGTGCAAAAACCCATACATTTATATGACGTGTTGAAAGCTTTGTTGTTTGCTATCGATTTATCCATGTCAAAATTCAATCAAAATAAGTAAACGATCCTTTCAGCAGTTTTGTTTTTAATAAATTCATTAATGACGCCATCGTAGAGTCCAGCTCCCAAAATGGCCTTCGTAAATCAGTATGACAGTTTACATATAACGCCCAGCCGATCATACGTTAATTGATACACATAATGATTTCTGCATACATAAGAGTGCATCACAAAGAGCACTTTTGCTTCAGTTCGCTTTCGCTTGTCGGGAATTTATTGTCCCCTAAAAATGCAAATAGAAGTTTTAATAGCAATTTAATATTCCGTTGAGTGGTGTCATTTTATATACTGCAAACAATATATTATGCAGTCAGATTATTGAGGCGGTGGTGATCTCCGAGACCCATTCTATCAGTAATAGGCCTGATATAGTCTAATCTAAATAAATAACATTAACCGATTGCGGTTTTTAAAAATTACTCGCTTTAAAAGAGTACTACTGCATAATATGATAAAATAAACAAATCCAAAAAACTCTAAAAGAATTGTTGTCCTTGTAAAAACACAACGTTCGAACCCACAAAGTACATCCCAAAAATTTGGAATTGCACAGAAGACCTAAGCCAAACCTCCAGATTCGAAAAGTGACGAAGTCGTTTTAGCGTTCTATAAATGGCGCAAAGGATCAGTCTGATTAAAATCAGATCTCCACTGTCCTACGTGAAGATCTGACAGCGACCGATTATTGGTCATGTGGTATCACGGTACCAATTGTTTTTCCATAGACCTTAATGCTAATGTTTGGGGAAATAAATATATCTTCTATCCTAATTGAGCGTGCATGTCACACACTTTTCTAGAGAGCAGTCTTAGGTTGTCAATTTGACAATGACAGAACCAGGTCCTCCATTGCATTTAAGAGAGATAACTCTGCTGGAACTAGACAGGTGTATGAGTTATCTAGTCACAACAGACACATTTTCAGTCATGTGTACCACATTTTCAAAAAATCATAAAAAATACAAAATATGATCTAGATTGGAATTAACATAATCTCACATGTTGCCAAGAGGCTCAACTTTTTTTTAAGCCTAACAGAAAGTACAACTCTTACATAATGCATCAATAACAGCTAGTGTTGTTGTTTATTTCTGAATACAATGTTCCCTACACCTTAAGCTCCACCCACCTGGACTTGAGCAATTGGTACCGTTATATCATGTTCATGTGACTTATGTTATTATAATAACAGTAATTTTATCCGCCAATCAGATGAAGTCTCATATCTTTGCTTTTGGGAGACTGAGCAGTGTGTCTGAAGCGCATCATAAGTTCGAACGATTTCATCCACTTTCAGATTTTTGAAAGCTGCATTTTCATTGGCTAATTCAAGGTCACCAGAACCTACCTACAGTGTATCAGAAGAATGGGTTTAGTTTCTGATCTATACTTTACGTACAGTGCCCTCCAAAGAATGGGTTTAGATTCTGATCTATATTTTTCGTACAGTGCCCTCCAACAGAATGGATTTAGTTTCTGATCTATACTTTAGGTACAGTGCCGTCCAAAGTGTTATGACTCTATGGTCACAAACAAGTAACAGAAAAGAAGCAAAAACCAACAAGTTTTGTAAAACTTAACAAACAATTTAATTATTAAAGTGAAAAATGAAAAATGTGAGAGGAACGCACAGTATCATGAAGCGAATCCAAATTAGTCCTTATAAAGGTCTATGAAAGTCCTAAACGAATGAAAAGTCTCTTATAATTTCAATACCGGAAAATGAACTGGTCCTCCAAGAACCGTGATGCTGTCAAGATGGTGTTGTCCAGAATTCTTTCGAATAATTTATAACAGTTCCAGAATCATATTATTTTCCAAATAATGAGCACTTTCTATCACCACTGAACAGCCCAAACAAATGTGTTCTCCTCTCGAAAAAATATCAAAGTACAACATAAAATACGTCTGCAGACTTATATCAGGAACACAAAAAGTTTGAATGACTCCAGAAATCGGAATGAAACTGAATGCTTAATTTTCTCCTTATATACACCGTATATTGCAACTGTAGTTCGCAATAGACCTCATGTGAAAACATACACTATTGACTGACGACAAATTATGTATATTTACATGACCCCGCACAACCAATGAGAATCCACAGAATTCATATTGAAACTTCCATATCCCATCAGTCACTGAGAAAATATGCCATTGGCGATATTTTAAGTCTTATTATTACGATTATTATTACTAATTGTCAACACGTACGTAAACATCTATTTATAGATCTTACGTAATTTGTGTTTTCAACAGAGCCAAATTACACACACAGTTTATAACAAGAAATATTCTATACAGTTTACGACCATGAATAAAAATTACGAAAATTAAATAAAATCATATACCAGAAGTTACAGAAAATATACTATACCTAACACAAAGAATGGGGTTAGTTTCTGCTTACAAAGTACGTTTAAATTTGTGTTCTTGGAAGGAGAATAGTGGTGTTTTGTATGAACATTTGTATGCAAAAAAATGTTGCTACTAAGTACCACAACATACACAGTAATTTTGGTATCTTAAAATTATCATCTGGAGGGAAGAAAAAAAAATTCTTATTTGCCAACAGTAGTAGATTTTGAATACCTAGTAATCAGAGGACTCCAGCTATCACAAATACCATGAAATCACCTAAGACAGCTTCACAGAAAACCACAAACTTTAAAGCTTTCTCACTAATTATAAATTGGAGGTAATGATAATAATAATACTCTCCATTGTGCATCCGATGTTATCTGTGGTTTTCCTTTTCC
Organism: Megalonaias nervosa; assembly: GCA_016617855.1. Lineage (NCBI taxonomy): Eukaryota > Metazoa > Mollusca > Bivalvia > Unionida > Unionidae > Megalonaias > Megalonaias nervosa. The sequence goes on along the minus strand of JAECUM010070068.1, from coordinate 1,714 downwards.
CATTCACTGCTTGTACATACCTCACAAACATTCCTTCTACGGTCAGGACAATTAAGCGGAAAATTTACATTTTTTGAAAATTGTAGGACAATTGGAACATCATATAAGTAGGGTAGATGGAAAATATTGTTTGGGTTTTTTTTAGCTAGAGCTTCTAGTGTTTATTTTTGTTATAAAGTATCCTTTGTATTGAAAATTAAAATAAAAGACTTGCTGTATAGTAATGTGTGTAGCAGCTATATCAATATGTTCAAATATACATGTATGTAAACTTGTTTTGTGTTTCTCATTTCACGAAAAGCTGTTTCATTAAAGGTGTACTTTCTCAAGCAGTTAAAGATTTTTCTCCATGTTCTGATATTGTTTGAAATCTTTATATAATTATCATTGATAGTCATAATGTTTAAGTTAAAAGAAAATAGAAATGAATTTTATCTCCATGCATCTTTTAAAAAGGTGGATAATGCCTGTCTGCCTGTCTGTCTGTCTGTCCGTCAATTAGTAATGTAGTGTATTTTCTATACAATGAAAGATAGATTTGAAACTTTGCGACTATGGGTAGTTTTTAGCTGTACAGAGCGGTTTTAAAATGTTAAGTATGAATCTTGGGATGGGACCAATGTCATGGATAGCTATTATGTTGGTTATTGTTTTTAAAAATATCTAAATGTTTGAAGTATTGTTGGTGGAAATCAAACAGTTGGTTTGTGTCCTCTTCAAAATCAGGACTATGACGTATGCATTGGGCTTTTGGGTTAGGCAGTTTGGTCTTGCCCAGGGTTGGTCATTGTGAGTATGCTTCCGTTGAGTCACAACTTGGAAACTGTAGAAATCCCCAGTCAACAGCCATATATGGATCTGAAAGACATGAGACAGAACTATCGGTATTTCCAATACATATCATGGGTTATGCCCCCTACGTTTTGGACTTACCCCTGGGTCATAGCTTGGAAGTGTTTGAGATCCCCAATGTGAGGGCATGGGGTGTGATATGTGATACAATCCCCCACCTCTATGGTGCTTTGGTTATCGTTATCTAGGAGATGATCGACCACGGTGTTATTGCCCGGATCGAACAAAGAATAAAATAAAACATGAAATGAATGGACAGAGTACCAGAGATCTGAACAAAGACACAGAATAGAAGAACACGAGCCCCCGTATGTCAAATATAACAATTTAATCAATCACATAAACAAAATGAAATGGAACATGACATTTGAATGATACAATACATTTATAGAGCAGTACATAAAGAAAGGCTGCAATATTTATAACATGTTATAAAGCATTTAAAATTTAATATTAAGGGATTATCTGATACAAATGAAATGCGACCTTGAGTTTGTCTTGTTGGATTTACAACACTTTTCTTCTGAATTACTTTGGAACTACTGTCCTAACAGACACGCTCCAATGGTGGACAGATGATTAGCATTCATTCTTATGGACAAGGCATGATTTGTAAAATAAATAAAATACTTTCAATAGCATAGAAACAAATTGACAAATTTTTTACTACACCCCACTCACCAAAAGACTGCGTTGCCCAACCTTGCCTTTATATGCAGTTAAACTTGTCCTAATGGTCACCTGAAATTAGCTCTCATCTGGTCACAGCGGACATTATAATTATCCCCGGCAAATTTTATATATAAATGTGTTGTAATCAGCAGTCACCTGACTTCCGCGGTGAGCGGAAATGTTGGTTTTT
>JAECUM010070065.1:0-10944 GCA_016617855.1 Megalonaias nervosa | reverse complement strand
ATATATATATATATATATATATATAGCTCAGATTGAATATTCGGAGCGATACTAGTTTTTCAACTCTTCTCGTAACACAGCATAAATTCGAGAACTCGGTATCGTGTAGCCTTATATGAATATGTCGTACACAGTAGAATGCAGTAAATAGGACAGTAAATATAGAGTGAATGCCACCAAAACTAAAGAAGAAAAGATCAACGAGTATTCAAAAGTGTGAAATGGAAGAAATATGTTGCATGAAAGGTTTGTACGAATATATAGAATGATCATTTCGATGTTAAAGTATGAAAATGGGGTCACGTTTTCAAATGCTAGAACACCATGTACACATATGACATCCAAATGAAGAATTAAGGCCATAAGCAAAAGACTGTCATAAAGAACATTTCAGAAGAACCGAAAAAATATTTGCAAGAAAACGCATTAGCTTGAAAAAAAAGTCATAGAGAGCCTTTAGCATCAACACCAGGACGGAACCGCAGGGATCGGGTAAGAAAATGTGTCTTTGAACATATTCGTCAGCATGAATGAGGAGTAAGAAGCTAAAGAGTGTGCCTTCTGTTGGAAGGGGAAGTTAACTGACGATCCATGTAGGAGGAGAGGAAAAAAAAGCTCTCATTTATGATATTTGTAATGAATATGCGCTTGTCGATGCTCGAAACGTTCTCCCCGTACTATGGAGAGTGCATTAGCACAACTCTTTATAAAATATTCATTAATTGGAGGTGTCCCAATAAAGATTAAATGGGGGCAAAAAAACAAAACAAAACAAAACACCCCCCCCCCCAAAAAAAACCAACAACAAAACAAAGGAAAATGTTCATACCCCAGCCCACGGTGGACGGATATGATTTATTAATCTAGCAAGAATTCTTAGCAACGACGTGTTTAATCTTACCCATTTGGTTTTCATATCCTGGATAAGTTGAAGTTTTTTAAGTTCAGCCATGGCAATAAATGTCCTTTCCTGAAGCGTCAATGTTTTATTTTGAACCTGATTGTTGGTGTAGAAAAGCTCAGTATACTGTACGTAAGCTCGCATTGTTTCCACCTCTGGGTTAACAGGTAGATGTGGCGTTAACGTAGGGCGAATCGCTCTCAGCACATGGGCAACGAACAGGACCACAGCTGCAATGGCGTGGATCACATGAAAGATCAATATTTATTGTTATGCATATGTCATATTTACTTCTTCAGGATAACTTGCTTTTATTTATTATTGTGCTTGTATATGTTCTCTTAAATGTTTTATGTTAATGCATATAAACAAAATTATACCAGAGTTGGTCAAATCAGTTAATAAATTGCGTTTACTTTCCAGATGTGAAATCTGATGTCTGAATGTAAAATACCTTTATCTTGTGACGATGCACTTCAAAAATTCCCCAACAAAAAACAGCGCTTAATACATTTATAGGTTCAGTAGTAATCTTCAATTGTGTCAAAAATGCAGTCTTGTTTATTCGCTTCTTTAGTCAAAATAGTCAAAATGTCCAAAATACTTTGAGTTACATAATTCATTTCACCGTTTGTGTGTAATATATTTAGAACCTTTGTTCTTTTGTAAACAAAAATTATGTTCTCGTCTTGCATCCTCTCTCTTGTTTGAATGTGTCTAGTGGTAAGTTTGATAATTAAGTTTAACTTAGCTTCTACAGAGAGACTTTATCTAATTGTCGACTTAAGAATTCACATTTGGCTGACTCAGGATGATTCACACAAGTCTTGATCGTTGCAATCGTGAATGTGACACCAGTAGGTTGCTAATTGCTGAGGCAGTGGGGTAAAGTGTCTTGCCAAAGAACACTCCATGGTGAGAAAACAATTAAATGTATATTACGATATTTTGAGTTATTTCTCGGGCGTTATTGATTTAAGTACTAAATAGTAAAAATATTACGTGTTTATACTTAATTAAGAAAAAAACCCAAACAAACCAACTTATATTGTTATCAATCATTTACAGTTTGTTGTTTTACATCATTAGTTTATATGTACATCTACGTCACTGTTTCTGTGTACAGTGACGTAAAAAGCAAGTCGAAATAATGTTATGCTTTTAACTTGTGTATTGCATTACTGATTCTTTTGCAGTTATGATTGAATTTGTATTTATGTCACTGTTTATGATGTGATTGAATCGAGATAAATAAAAAAGAACTTACATCCCGAGCACTTGCCACAAAACCCCAGCCGATCATTTTCACATATATTCACGATTTATATGCAAGGCACAGGCCCGGCCCTGTGATGTGCGGGGCCCAAAGCAGCATGCGGGGCCCAAGGCAGCAAGCGATGAGCGCGGGGCCCCGAGCAACAAAATTGCATTGCAGAGAAGCGCGGGGCCCAAGGCGGTTGCCTCTAACGCCTTGCTCTAAGGCCGGGCCTGGCATGGCATGCCGTTTACCAAAGATTATGTTCACCGCATACGTAAATTTGTATATATTATACTGAAGCTATAAATAATATTCATCCAGGGAAGTAACTCGCAAGATCATAGTTGTGCCCCTTAGACTACTGATATGTGTGCTTTGGAAAAAATATAATATCAAATTTAGTCTTCAATAATTTGACACGTCAAAATATTAAAAAATCGAGAAATTGTTATGTTATGCAATAATATTTTCGTTCAGGTGTATTGGATGGAAAAAAAAAAAGCATACGAAGTACAACACTGAAATAGCACCAAGGTCGAGCAATTATCAGTGGTTTGGGGGACCTTTGTCCGATTTATTAAATGAAGTCCAGAAATGTATAAAATTGCAGAAAATGCGTTTTTGACTTAAACTAATAAATAGGTTAAATGTTACTGAGTTGTTTAGGACTCTCATATCCTCACGATTTAGGTGGCAAATATATGTATCGCAATGTTCTGCAATATAGTACTAGTTTGCTATGATAGAACTTTTCGATCAGTATATTGCTTAACGAGCAATCACCAACATAGTTTATCACGGAAGTATATAAAACAAGTTTGGTTAATAGTTATAAATAACTATATGAACTTTGTTATCGGGATGTAAATAGTCTAGCCACGAATTTCCAATGGGAATCATCGATAACTTTGTCTGTCTATAGATGACGCGAAAGTACTATCGGATTCTAGACTGGTTCATTGTGGGTTTTTTTTAGAGGTATTTTATGAACAAGAAAATTTATGGAACAGAGAAGCACAAGATTCATAGCACATGAATACACCAATGAGGGGAGAAATGTACGAGTGAGTTGAATTGTGAGTGGCAAACTTACAAGAAGATGCAAGAGTAATGTTTTCCATGTTCTGCATCCTGTCACCGAGGTATATATTTTCTGCAAGGTTTGCCAGGCTGTTTGTCAGGTTTAAAGCGCACTGAATGACTTTTGCCTGGAAAAATGAGAAGTCGATTAAAAGAAACATCGGTGAGTTTCATTTTCGAGTTGTGGAACACAGTCAACATATTTAAGGCTAATGGTCATTAGCATTTTAAAAGACTATTAATAATTTGTGTGAATCATAGTATAATATTTAAAGCATATATAATATCAGAAATATGTCATTGTTGAGAGTACGTACGCTCGGATCTAATTGCATATATTTTGATTTCTGTTGTGACGTGATTATAATACGTTGCGAGGTATTGTGACAAATAGCAATTCACAGCTTTCATATGCAGCCCAGTGCTAATATATATTTCTTGTTTTGCTCTCACTTTCACACAACACATAGTACAAATAAATTATCAGTACAGAAACGTAACGCACGCAAGTTTTACCTGCGAGAACTAATGGTTGCTATCCTTGATGAACTTAGACCTGAAGTTTTCTATACAAACATGGAACAATAAACATTGCTACCCTGCTAGCACAAAAGTAAGACCACCAGAATCAAGGAATTTATAATTCGAACTAACCATTAAACGCATCTGGCGCATCTCAAAAAGAAAGTGACTCAGATTTAATCCAGATGATGCATCCCAAATTTATAAGTATTTTGGCGGACACACTTATGGCTATATGTGCAAAACAAACCCTAAATTCTTATTAAAATGATAGGTGTTGAAAAGAACACTCGATGGCATTTCAACAGTCAACACAAATGTTATTCTCGCAGCTTTGAAATGAAAAACAATGAACTAATCATTCAGTTTCAATATATTGAAACTGTTACTCTCGTTGCTTTAGTAATGGCACATCAGGCATCATTGTTACGTCAAGGATGTTATGATAACGTAATAAAATTTACTGGCTTGAGGGTAGTTCAAAGGCGATATTATTTATATTGGAGGTTTCCCAAACATGCGATGGAAAAGACCCAGGACGTTCCTACTGAAGGTGAATATTAATCATTTTACAGTGACGACAAGGGCTGAACTGTGATCATTGTATAACTCTTCTCAAACGCAGGTTTGATAAACTTAAAACATCGGCATCAAATGCTTTTTAGCACTTACCAGTGTTATATACGTGACGTAGTCAGGATTGGAAATGATCTTAGCCATACTGGTCAAGAACTGCGATATGAAGTAGGAAGTTAAATTGGATCTGACTTGCACCATCGTTCCACACAGCTCCGCTGAGTAATTTCCAAGATTTTCGCCGATCTGTAAGTATTTATTCATGTAACTAGAAAATATACCGCTCCATGGTATTCGTATATCCTCCTGTTCCTTTGTGCCCCCATCCTCGACCAATTTTAAAAACGAAAAGCATATATGACATAAAATATTCACAAATGCAGTCATTTCACACATTGTTTATAATTTCTAACCTGACTGTCGACAAGGGGTTCCTAACAATGTCGACTTATTAGCATTTCAAAGCAAACGGAATCTCCAGCTGTAAACAAGCAGACAGACTGCTCACTGTTCTTTTCTGGTTTCTAGAATAGTCCATTTCAGTAAAATCTATGTCGTCTGCGTCCATTATTTGCAAAGCTTGTTTTTTTTCCCCCTAAATTACAAACCCCTTGTATACATGTGTTTAAAAAGATGTAACTCTAAAGTTTACGAAATTACTGAAATTATCAAACATCATGAACAACATCACATTTGTTGCTTGTAAACATAGACTCGCCGATGTAAATATGGCGACCATGTTACTAAGAAACTCCCGTTTGATTTGATGCGCCAATAAATGGTTGGGGATTCCTGGCGACAATCAGATTAGAACATATCAATAAATGAATGAAATTAGAAGATTTTGTGCATTCTCTATATGTTTGGAGCCTTTTGCGTTCAAAATCGGTGGTGGTGGTAAAAACAAACGGGATGGTGTGCGAATACTTCAGTCATAGAAGTTATCTCTAAATGGAGTTATGTTATGCACTGGAGACTTTGAAAGCAATGTCGTTGACAACCATAGGTATTAGAATAAGAGGTTGTCACCAACATAGGCAGAATCCCACAACCTTAATGAGGACAAAATTCATGCATTGATAGACGGAAGGACGAAGTATAAGTCGATGTCATCTTGCTTGGAAAAGAACACCTTGCGCCAGATAATTTTATAAGAAGCTTCCAGGTATCATTTTCTATTGTAATTATACAACAGAAGATTGAATGCAAAAACGACTGAAGCAGAAGAATATATAACCAAATATTTTTCTTGCAAAATATTTATTTTCTACCCAAATTTCAATAGCCATGACTAACAATGTTTTCTTACAATCTGAGCCACAAAGATTTTTAATCGCGGCATAAAGTGCGTCTTCTTGGGATTTACCATGTGGCTTTCATCAAACATGCCAGATCTGCATTGCGCATTCAGAAGCATAAAGGGAATAAGGAGAACTCATACTTGTGAAGAAATTTGATAGATCTATATTTCATTGATGTTTCCCCCATTTTGGGGAAAAGACATATGAAAGAATCCAAAGCGTCAGAAATTTATTTCAAATCCATATTTTTGTAGATAGAAACAACACGCCTTTTAAATCAAACAATAACTCTGTTCATAAACTCTCTAGCACGAATAATAAAAGTATATAGTTAACCTTTTGCAGTACTCCTTTCTGTGCATTATTCTCAATTTTTAGGTAGTCAATCCAGAAATCATTCCACGAGAAGTCCTCTAGCTGTCCATTTTCGTTCAGCCGGAACCCTGCTGCTGAAAGTTCATCCGGACTCAATGAAAAACCGGTGCTGGGAAGTTCCTGAAATTGGTATTAATGGAACTATGGAACGTATATTGCCCGCGTATAGAAATTATTACAGAGAGAGAGAGAGAGAGAGAGAGAGAGAGAGAGAGAGAGAGAGAGAGAGAGAGAGAGAGAGAGAGAGTGATTGATTGATTGATACGAAATACAACGAAAATGGCATGACTATGGGAAATATTTTATTGCAAGTATAGCTTTTTGTGTCTCGAAGAAATATGGAAAGGTGATGATTCAGCTGTATTCTATAGCAAACCTATTTAAACTAATTACCTCTAAATGTGAGAAGCAAATTAATTTTCATCTTTGGTTTCATTTTAACCATATTGATTCTGATGACCATGAAGACCTATACCGATAAGACGAATGTAGCTAGAAGTCAAACAAATTAAAGATTTGAAATCACTGTGTTCCGATATATTGTTGAGGTGAGAGATAAATGTGAACGGAAAAGAAAACAAAATCACTGCTTTCAGAGCTTAAGTCTGTCTCAATCATCCACATATATAAAATAAAGTGAAAGTTTATTACTCTTAAAAAAATGTTTTTAATAGAACTTTGGTTTCAATATGGGAGAGTGAATGAACAAGAGGGAAATGTCAATAGTTGTTATTCGAAACTCATTTGTACAGTGATTGTTATCGGGCTACAGACATTTTCCCAACGTCTTAAGACCCAGTTTTAAAAAAATTAAAAATCAGACTTTTGTCATATTGATCAATTACGAACACTCAATATGCAAAAATTAATAATTCCACGACACGCAAAGAGCAATTTGTAATTTTTGTCCACTACGTCTTTCCTCCTCACTTTGTTTTCTTCTAAAGCTAGAAGAAATATGATCAAGTTCAGAACCTTAATTTTAAGAGAGTCAAGGGGCAAAGACTTCGCAAATATTTGCTTATACTGGTGAGTTTAATTGTTTCTGTGATGAAAGTAATGGTGGATCCAGGACCAGAAAGCATGATTATGGATACAAGGAACCTTACTACAGAAGAACTCTGTAAAGTACAACTAGTAGATACACTGTGTGTTGTTCAAGTCGATATATTCGTCATAATCCACGTAAGATGACGTAGACTGTGAAAATTTTATGTTTGGCAAGTACAATACGTTTGCAAGAAAACATTACAATGTACAGTATGTTTATATGATAATTGCATATAATTAATAGCTCTGATAGAAAGACCTATAACACCACGGGGTGGTGTAAACATAAATAAAAATGTCATGAAATCGTTCTCAAATATGTTGGATGATATGATATGATATGATATGATATATGATATGACATGTGATCTGTGATATGATAATACATGATATGATATGATATAATATGATATGCATAAGTGGTTAGAGCGTCCGCCTCGGATGTGGGAGGTCGCCGGTTCGAACCACGACCGAGTCACACCAAAGACTTATAAGAATGATTCTAGCAGCTGCCTCGCTTGGCGCTCAGAATTAAGAGGTTAATGTTAGGACTGGTGTCAGGATAATGTGGCTGGGTGGGACATCATGCTACATGTCTGCGGCATGATGCCCCAGTGCTAGGCATCACTATAAACTGCCACACTGCAGACATTCTAGCGATATGACTGAAAAATTATTAAAAGCTACGTTAAAAATCAAAATCGCACACACATGATATGTATGTATGTATGTATGTATGTATGTATGTATGTATGTATGTTTTAATGACACGTCAGCAGAATACTGGTTATATGATGCCGATAAAAGTCAAGTTCTGACAGTGTAAATACACTTAAAAATGAAGTATTATAGGATAAAAGGTATGTTAGAATTCTGTTATAGATACATAACACAAAGATTAAGGCAAATAAACTGTTGAAATCAAAGAAGATGAACTTTGAGGTTATTAGTTGCGAATTGTTCATTTGATTATATTTCCATACAACTCAGGGTGACATATTTCCTGTTGTGTTTGATCCTTTGACATGGAATGTTTCCTACAATGTTTTCCTTCGAAAATTGGATGGGAGGAGGCCAAAATTTTTTGCAGTAGAGGAATTGACCGCTCCGGTGGCCTAGTGGTTAGAGCGTCCTCTTCAGACGCGGGAGGTCGAGAGTTCGAACCCCGGACGAGTCATACCAAGGACTTATAAAAATGGTGCTAGCAGCTGCCTCGCTAGGCGCTCAGCATTAAGAGGTTAGTGTTAGGACTGGTCGGCCTGGTGTCAGGGTAATGTGACCGGGTGGGACATGATGCTACATGTCTGCGGCATGATGCCCGAGTGCTAGAAATCGCTATAAACTGCCACACTGCAGACATCGTAGCGATATGACTGAAAAATTGTTAAAGCTACGTTATAAATCCAAATCACACACACACACATACACATACACACACATACACACGTAGTAGAGGAATTCGTATTGTTCACATTGGTTTCTAAAACTGCTGAAAGAATTTCAGTCCTCAAGACGGAAAAGAATTAGCCGAGTTAGAAAAGTTCAGACGACATTCTCCTTGTCAACATGGATGCCTACTCTTTATCCACCAACTTCCCTTTACGAGGAGCATGACCATGCCTGCAAAGACGCAAGGTATACTCGATTTGCGATCCCGATACAACTGTCGCATGCATCAGAACCAGATCGATCTTTTCAAAGTCTTAAGGGTAAATTCATATCGTCGAGTACCGTATACCTAAATATTTCAAGGACAACAGATGTAGGCACTCACCATCGCAAATACAAGCACGGCCTCGTCTACAAGTATATGCCCGTGACCAAATCGTTCTGAATTCAGCTACCGGATTTATCTTTACTGTTAATCAGAGGTTAGGATGCAGAGCCAGACAACTATCTTATGACACAAACTGCCTTGCCAGACAATATGTTGGAGAAACCGTTGGCTTCAGAAAACGAATGAATAACCACAAGAATAACATTCAAAATAAGATCAAAGCGCAACTCGTCAACCACTTCACAAACATGGCTATGCAGGAGAATCAGTCAAGATGCTACCGAATGGATCTAAACCAGAACGCACACGTAATTAGTGATATTTAATTCAGCAATTGAGAACTCATTGGGAATTTGTTCTAAAAGAAGAAAAAGAACTCCCATCCCACTTACGTCTTGTCAGTATTTCAGTCAGGCAAACCTTTACGAGTCGAGCAAAATTCTTTTCGACAATTGTTGCCTATTTGAATGCTCCTTGGCTATTTACATACGCATTATTATTATTATTATTATTATTATTATTATCCAGTTCCCGATACAACATTCTCGTGACACATTTCCTTTACAACATTCTCAACGAATAGCTTTACCGGGACATAATTTTCTTCAATAGATGGCGTTGTATTTAGTGAGTCATGGTTTCCGTCCTTCATACCAGTATGGAACGAGGTCCAAGAAAATTCGGTTACTCATCCGGATGACAAGCATTTGTACTTATCACTACCTTTAATTATTGTTGCTATACTTTTGCTACTCGGCATAAACTAGATATGCAGTCTACACGTTTTGATACTGCCCTTCATTCGAGTTTTCTTCATTACTTAACTTATTTTATAGATTACCCTGTCATTCTCACAAATAAGTAGTTCTGATTTTCTCACGGCTGTTACGATACATGTTCGTTTTGGTTAAGTTGTTTCTGCCTATGATGAAGAGCGTCATATCTTCGTGTGTGTGTGTGTGTGTGTGTGTGTGTGTGAGAGAGAGAGAGAGAGAGAGAGAGAGAGAGAGAGAGAGAGAGAGAGAGAGAGCGTGTGTGTGTGTGTGTGTGTGTGTGTGTGTGTGTGTGTTGGAAAGAATGAAAATTCTTACCAGATTATTGTAGATGGAAGCTCCTGATTCTATCACCTGAACCGCTTTGCTATAGTCGCCAGATCTTCCCGCCAATGTTATGTTGTTCTCTATCAAGTTCTTCTTAAAATTTTCCAGAAGGGCTGCTACTTGCTTCGCGGTCAAAGATGTGAGGTTGCTGTCTTTCAAACGAGGTTCTGACTATATGTAAAATTTTCAAAAATGTGCAATCGTCGAAAACAAATGTTACCGCTATATGCTGCGTACTATGGAATTGTTCCGAAAATTAAGACAGTGAATTGGCCTTTCATATAAAGAATAAAGAAAACTGAAAACATTCACACCACAGCCAAAAAAAACGAAGAATGGGCATGGTAGTGTGATGTAGCCGTCAGTCTGGCGTGTTAGGATGTAAATGATTTAGGTGATTTGTTTAGTACGGCATGCCTCAATCTCAGGAATCACGATGTAATACTGACTGATGACATGGCCAACACGTCACAGACAACTTTGAATAACCCGACCATAAGGAACCCACGTGATGGTAACACAAAGTGTACATTATTTGTACTCGCTATTCCATCAGAAGTATCAGACTCGTTACAAGGTGCAATACCCCCCCCCCCCAAAAAAAAGAAAATATCATATGAAAGCACGTTTATAATCTGGGGCCTATGCGTGAATGTGGGCCTCCTTCTCAGAATTAGCACGTGTGAACATAATCGATGCTAGTTTAGTTTACGCTATTAGGATTGATATAAAAGAAACCAATAAAAAAGACTGGTCAAACTGGACGCTCTGGCTGACTTTGACGGTACATCAATCAAAGGTAGATGATAAAATGAAACTGTTCCTTACTTGAATTTCAAATTTTATTTTAAAGCTATAATGTGAATCTGTAATTATATAATACTATTTTTCACATGTCGACATTAATTGTCGCCACTCCAAATCTGCTTTTCTCAAAATCATTTTCCGATACGATTATGTATGTATGTATGTATGTATGTATGCATGTATGCATGTATGTATTT
>JAECUM010070064.1:0-21290 GCA_016617855.1 Megalonaias nervosa | reverse complement strand
TCTATCTTGATTCTGATGCCTATATTTCAACTTGAAGCAATCAGAAATGACGTGCCCTTTTTTCTTGCAATAGGTACACGTAGGAATAGACAAGGATTTTGAATCAAGTTTATCAGAAGCTTGATTTTTAGAAGTTGTGCCAGACTGAGTTTAAGAAGGAGTCGTATTAGGTTGAAATACCTTTCTACTACTAGACTGCTTAGTGAATGATTTGCTTATAAGAGGAACTTTATGAGTTAAAGAATACTCATCAGCAGAAAGAGCAGCATTTTCGAAGGTTTCGATCTTATGCTCTTCAAGTTGATTCTTAATGTCACTAGGGACACAATTCTTGAACTCTTCAAGTAATACAAGTTGTTTGATACAAACTTACCGACCGAAGCCAAAACAATTTTATCAAAAAACTTTCTTCTCTACCAAATATTGAATCAAAATGATTTTAATTTCTTGTTTCGTTAAGGAAGATCTTGTTTCAGAAGGATCGTATTTTCTGGCAAGTTCAAGCAACTCATCCTTTTTCAGACTATCCAACTGCTCCTGAGAAGGACTAGAAAGAAAAGTTTCCACTTTTAATGACATTGTGATTGAAAGCCTGTTGTTTTCACTAAAGATTTCAAACAAAATGTAAAATAGTACGTGGGATTTAAAAACTAGGGGAATTTAAATTTTTATAAAAAAAAACAAAAACAAAAAAAAAAAATGTTTTCTGAAATATTTTAGCCAAAATTCATATATCCAAGGGCGAGCAACCCCAATTTTCTCTTCTTACGTGGAGGCTAGTACAAAAATAACAAGAGAAAACAATTGACTGTTTTAAGCCTCGATTTTTGATCACATGGTAGCTCATGTGATGGACTTACGCGACACTAATTTGAACATCGCAATAGAAGCGCACAACCGGTAGGCACGTCCGCCATGGAAGAACTTACCGAATCTTATTATAAAATTCAATAAAAAAAAAAAAGTTGTTTACAAGTTAGAGCCATCATGCAACCAGACAATGACCTTGGTAACAGCCAATCGTTTTAACTCGATATTTACAAGATCTATGAACCAGGGTGAGCTACAAATAGTGCTAATGTAATACCTTTTACGTTCTATTCAGGTCAAAACAGAGACTAAATTTACTGGGAAAATATCAAATCTAGTAAAAATTACCATTACAATAAAATATAATGAAACAAAATTAAAATATAAAAGAATTTTAAAACTAACACACAAGCAATTTAATTACATGTAACGCCCTATAAAACTATTCCCATCTTAAACCTATTAGCTTCTATATTATTATGATATGACCCCCAGTTACCCTTGTCCCCGCATGCTAACTACATGACCCACAATCGTCTCACTTAACTATTGCCAGTCAGATCTCTAGAAAAGAGAGAACAAATTAGAAATATTGCCTAGTTTTGTTTGTATGATGTGTATACCTGTGTTCACATCCTATGTTTATCTGGTTATAGTTCTCTATAAACAGTCCTATTGTCCTATTGTTTCTCGTGTGCGATGGTATGTTTTATATGGGTATAGTATGGCTATAAACACCATCTACCCAATCGTATGATTGTGCACCGCAACCCTATTTTTGGGATAGTAATTGTGGGTTTCTTAGGCACAACATGCGTCGTGTTGTTTAGTATAATTTGGATTATTGAATACTAATCAAAACGTATGTGATGAATAGTGATCTAACCGTGCTTGTTGAATAGCGAACAAAATATAGGTGTTGGGATACTGGACAGCAATAAAAACATGGCGTGTTGGATAGCATCTAAAAATGATAACACTACATGTAACTCCGACTAAGGTCAACCACTTCTAACAATTTAATATACTGTCACTGTTAAATTCCCGTTTGTCTCCATATCGTCATATTATACTACTGAAACAAGATAGAAACGCACCCTGACTTACTTATATGACATTCGTTCTGATTGATGGAATCTTTAAAATTGTTTCGATCCGCTAGTAGAAAAGTCAAGATGTGGGGGAAATTTAAATTTATGAAGTATCATTGTACTCAGGCCGTTTGATCGAGATTTCCTGGTACATATGAAGTCATCACGAGCCATCACGAAGAGTCTGCATTGAAAAGAAAAGGAGCTTCACGGGAGTATTGGTTTATGGACCAGAGCGGGGCAGTTTGCGTCGATGGACACCAAAGAGGTGTGGTATCTGTTAACCATTTCTGGTTAACACACCAACAGCCCTGTTCAAGGCCACCCAGTCCTCATAGAAAAGAGATACTATTCAATTAATGTAAATCTTCGTGTTATGTTCGTCTTTGTTTGTATTACATTTAAAACAAAACGTAAGCTCCAACTCTACTTTTCTACCTTTGCATGATATGATAAGATAAGAAAAAATTTATTTAATGTCGGCATATTTAAAACAACAATTTAACATAGGGTCTAGTGAGGTCCATTTTTAACCGACATTACATACAATAAACGAATCATAATAACAAGCATAGTTTGCAAGACACACAAAAACAGCATGATATATAGATACGATTGGACAAACCATACAGAACCTAACTTGAAACATGAGCAAGCAAAGCAGTTTTAAAAGGCAGTGATTTAAATGAATTTGGCGTCTAGATAAATTAAAACCACAATTTAGGATAGTTTCAAAAATAATTATGGTCAAAGGTTAAATTTAAATTAAATATAGAAGCACCAAGTTAGGAATAAAACCATGCTGCGATGCAGCTTCGAATTACTTAAACAGAAAGGAGCTAACAGTAGGGCACCTGATAGTACAAAAGAACAGAAAACAAAACGGAAAAAGACACTAATGCAAACATTAGCTACGTTATCATGGCAGGGGCGATTAATTACAGATATTACATTAAGTTCCTTTCCATTCCAAATAGAATTAAAGATCGAAATGAATAAAAAATTAAAATTTGATTGCTTGGGACATCTAAAATATTTGAATATGTAAAATTATATTGCTTGTGTTTAAAACATATTTGATCATCCAGACACTTGGCAGTACACTTATCGAGAAATTTGAAAGTCTCTAGAGCCATAACCCGAAGACTGCGCAAGTTTTGGTTTTCTCATTTTTGCCTAAGTAAGAGCGTATGATAGCTGCTTGTGAAGTCATCATACACAGATCTCAGAGCACACGCTTGAATTTTCTTCAAGTTTAATAGTGTTCATGTCATTGCAGAAATGCAAGGCTAAGGGACAGAAATTGAAATAGGAGGATAAATGTACTAAAGATTGTCAGTTTGTTGAGTCTAGCTAGCTTTTGACTCATATGTTTCAAGAGAATTAGATGCCTTGACGATTTCCAAAAGAGATGTTTTACACATGAATAAAATCGCAGTTGCTAATCAATGTAAATTATTAGCAGTGTAGCAATTTTTTTCATATTTTACTACAGCACTGCCTTTGTTTACCCCAGGTTTCATACATAATTTATTTTTACGTACAGCTTGTGCTTGAAACTTTTCGGGTTTGGTTTGCATTTGGTTCACAGTGAACCAATCAATCAGATTATTGGATTCTGCTTCAAGTGTATTATTCAGTGTGTCAAAATCTGATTGAGTCAAAAGTGTTATCGTTTGCATGGTTATATAAAGAAACATATGTAATAAAATAGAAGATATTGATCAAAACATTGAAAAGTATTGGTCGAGAATCGATCCCTTAGGAACCTCCTTTTGAAGTTCAGTCCAACTACTCAAAACACCCTGCAACTTAATTTGCTGTTTTTGATTCAACAGATAGCACAGCAAGAATCCTACTGAGTCATCTGACATGGAAACACTTGTATCCATGTTACTATTAGTTAGAAAAATTAGATTAAAGCCGTACTGTTAATTTTCTTGTTGAGTCCAATTCTGTCCCACCTGAGCCTAATATATTTCACAATACTATCTACATGGTGACTTAATCTATGCATTTATAAAGGAAACTGACATTGTTGAAAAAACAAAGTTTTTGCTTCATTCTTCTGAAAATATCGTAGAAAAACATCTGTTTGACAAGAAGAGAAATACAGAAAAAGAAAGAAAACAAACATTTGATAAAGGTTTACACTTTCTGAACATAAGTACTTAATATATTATTTATTTTCATATATTATTCATTAGACTTAGTTACATGTTTCATAAGAATACTAATATATATATATATATATATATATATATATATATATATATATATATATATATATATATATATATATATATATATATATACTCAAAATTATGATTATTTTTAGTAATGAGTCTATAGAAGAGCTACTTTACTTGACAAACTTGACCTTCAGTCACACACTTGACAAACTTGATCTTCAGTCAAAACTTAGCTTGTTTCTATTGATTTCTATGGAGCGACAATCGCTTAATCAGTTTGATGTAAAATGTACCTTCACCGAGTAATTGTATAAAGTATTTATCACATGGTTTTAAATAAGATCATTGTGATGTACTTCGTACGCATGCATTTCTAATTAAATACATATGTTGTATTTTATATAACTGACGAGCATTTAACGTGGTGAAAAGGGTCCACTACAACACGTCGGAAACTCGCAAAAATAGTATATATTGTTTTGAAGATAAATCCAATATGTTGAAGAAGCAACTTTAAGAAGATTGATGAAATTGCCCTCGCATTGTATATGAACTCGATACTGTACAACGTCGTTTCAGATTCTTCGTTAAACATTTGCCTTATATGTTTGTAGATAAATGCTTCGTCATCTTAAATAAGTAAAGCCCCCACTAAATGGAAAGACCATGCTGAATCTAACTCTGGAGATAAAATTCATTTGTAAAAATGTTTTCTTTTGAATCAGAAACGAGGAGATAAGTATTCATTATTTTTATTGCAATGAGAAGTATTTGGTATTAGCCCAATGAGTTGATTTATTTGAGCAAAAGTTGATTGTTCCTTGCTCTTCTCACAAACAAATGGCAATATGAAGAATATGTGACATGGAGCATCCAACGAAAACGTCAGGACCGAATGTCGGTTTTATTCCACCCCAGTATCGTTCGACATAAATGCCACTTAAAGTCATGAATTTCTGCCTGCCTACAACTTGGCTTCAGCAGGTACCATTTGCTAAACGTCCATGATTGGCGCCATTTTCATCGCTTTGACATAGTTTCTTCTGCCAGATATTTGAAACTTTCCCAGCAAACTATTGCTTTATTTGACTTTCGCAGATTTGCTGAATGCATCTGGGAATCCCATGGGTACAATTCGCTATGCTCTTTGAAAAGAAAGAAATAAACGTTGGAAATATTCTGGAACTATTCGTTACTATTCAATCACAAATGAAGTTTGTATTATTCAAAGCTTTATCACGACATTTTCCAGTATGGCTTTTTTCTTCTGGACTGTTGTAATCGCGGTGTACATGTGCAAGGTCGTGGTTTATCCATCACTGGTATTCAGGGTACCGAGGTCAAAGGTTTCTACCACTTACCAAGCTGGGGAATTCCAAGCAGATCATATAATAGTTAACATAAGATACAAACAGGAACTTTTCTTACCTCACCTGATTGTAAGTCCAAACTTCTACAATACTTAATATTCAATCAACAGTAATAGGGCGATCTAATAACTTATTTTCTTAGCTCCTTTTGATTCTGAAAGCCAAATATTTTACTCGAATTTGAGCAAACTTGCAATATGGGCTTCTATCATTAAATTTTCAACCGAGTTTGATAAAGAGTAATTTGCACGAATATTAATGATGTAAGCTTGCATCTGATTGGCTGAGTTTGTTACCACTCTTGAGACCGTATTTTCGACCGGACTTGGATCGCACATGGTAAAGGGATTTAAATCAAGCAGTTTCAGGAGATGACAATGTGTACAAGATCCTGGCACTAATATGATCTTTCACTTTAGCGTCTATATTTATGATTTACTTTTTATCGAACTTGGTAAATAGTCTTATATAATTAAGGTATTTGTTTAGCTGTATTATGAGCGTAAGCTACACCTATTAACGAGGCGACCTTGCATCTGACTGGCCGAGTTTGAATAAGCCTAGAGACTTTTTGATAGGATTTTGCTAAGACTTGGTAAATATACTCATATCTCCAAGATTTTGGTTGCGCAAGTCTGAATAAAATCGAAATCTCCGACATAATAAAAGTCTAACGGACAACGAAACGATGTCATATTTTCGCGAATTTTTCATTCCACAATCAAATCATAGCTTTAACATTTGTGGAAGTGAAAAACGTCATTCGGAACACATAATTTCTGACGATAAGTCTCTCTGAAAGAAAATGCAACACAATATCCGACAGGTTACTAAAAATAAGTCGATCAGGAGTTCCAAAAGATTGACAGAACTTGAACCTATATCGGTGTTTGTCAGATCTACAGATTGGCTAGGCAGGTTCTATATTAATTACATGCAGCATTTTAATTAGACCATCTAGCATTTAATTGGCTGCGTTTGTTGCCTGCCTTGATGTAGAGATAATTGTTTTCATTCAGGTTTGATAAAACTTGGAAAGGAGGTAAATATTATCAAGATCTTGAATGTGTTTAACTATGAATGAAATTATGCATATTAATTATGCCTTTATCGTTGTTTTTCTTTTCTAAAGACTATGATTAGCTATGTAAAATCAACATGGTAAAACCTTTTGGGTATGATTCACATAGGGATGTATTCTTATACTGCAGCAGCCCTCGTTATTGAAAAGGTCAAAAGCTAGA
This sequence comes from Megalonaias nervosa, assembly GCA_016617855.1. NCBI lineage: Eukaryota > Metazoa > Mollusca > Bivalvia > Unionida > Unionidae > Megalonaias > Megalonaias nervosa. The sequence continues at coordinate 14,583 of JAECUM010070064.1, read as the reverse complement.
TATGTAAACCACGTGAGCGATATCAGACCACTAGGACCTCTTGTTTTGCATAATCTCTGTAATTTCTGCCTAAAACATCATGAGTTTTCCAGAAAAAACAAGCCGTTTCTTTGTGTATTTTCTAGGTCATTGATATTGTTCAAGTTCAACACTCTGCTGTATGCAAATGCCCAATTTTCTCATTTCTTGTCAACCAATTCAAGCGAGTCGTTGAATGTAATATTTGTGTTGGAATGGCATCTGCATATTTTCATCTACCCAGTTCGTTAATATGAATATTACCGGTGCACTCAACAAATTTATTATAAATAGTAACTGAGTCGGGATGTCTACATTTTAGTTCTATAAAGCATTTTTATTCTTAAATTTACCCTCGTGATGCAATAGTAATCCAAAAGAAACCCCCCAAAAAACAATGTAGCTATTACAGAAGATAAATATTAATTTAAATAATCGCTTCAAACATGGCCCATTTGATCTGACTTTGTGTACATCTAAACGTGGTAGAAAAAGTATTCAATTTAGACAGTATAAATCTTGTAATAAATAACATCAGAGTAAATAAAAATATTTAACCATAACCTTAGATAAGATAAATAACGTAACCATTTTTGATAGTACATATATATTCCATTAATTATATCCATTTATGTTTCTAAAAAATAAGGTAATAAATTAAATAGTTGCTAAAATGAGTGTCCTCTTGATGTTTCATTTTGTATTTTTCAGGTGTGGTTAAAATAACTATTCAAGTTAGGAAGTGTTACCATGTACTAAATAACATTTGAGTCAAACATATCCAATGTTTTAAAAAGGTCTGACAAGAAATATTTAACGACATAAACGAATTATTCAGACTGTGAGGTTTTATAATTTTGAGTGGGTATGCGATTCTCCAATGTCACATACCACCTTTGCAAGTCACGGACAACATTCTATGCATCTCTATTATCTCTGGTCGCCTGTATATACCAGAATTTGCTTATTTTCATGAATATGCATAAACGTCCTTAACCAGTCCCCTTGAGTGTGAGAAAAAGTTTCTCGTCATTGTAACCCAACCGGGCATTTGACGTTGCTTGAATGAGCCAATAAACCGTTATGTTCCAAATACTGTTACTTATCCATCGATAAAACGGGCATGTTCAGTGAGCATGACATGAGACCTGCAATGATGCATACCCACGATATGAGACATACATCTTTCTCTATCATAGTCCCTATGATCATACTTTTATGAAATATTGTACCTCTACAAATAAACATTACTTTAATTGCGTATTGAAACGAATTTTGTTAAAGTTAGAAGTTTAATACAATCTATGCATAGATATTCTGTCAATTATATGGATAGACAACACGTGTGTAGTCTGATGACTGTGTTTATGTAGAATTTACTCTGTGTCAACGACAGTATTAAGAATCTTCCTTTGCTTTAACGAATTAACTGATGCAAGTGGTTGATGGTGATGTTTCAATTCATTAATTTTTCGCACCGAGGCTTTATCGAGCTCAATATTCAAACAGAAGGAAAACGATGATAAACTCAAAGATTAATTATCTGTAATCTCCATGTTGTCAACTGGCGGCTTTAGTGTACTATTAAACATATATGAAAAAACTGTTGAACTTTTGTTGCTATCTTGATTTTGAAGCTATGCATAATAATCTGAATAATTATCTTGGTATTACTTTTATAACTAATTTTACGTTTTGAGAATTAGGTGAATACGGTTTATTCGTTTTGACGTCATAAATAACTTTCAGTTTTGTTTGGACTTGGGTAATAAGGATTCGGAAATAGCTACTAAACGATATAAATGTTAATATCAGATTGACCCACTATACTCAGTTGGCGCTAAATATCATTTATACGTAAAGAATACAAATAAATGCCTGCATAGGAAAGCACTACAGACATTAATATATTCTCAAAAGAGAACATTCTGAATATTTAAAGAGCGATAACTGTCACAGCAGTGGCCCCGAAGTGTGCTTGGTGAGGACAATTCAGGACAGTAGGATGGTTCGACAAGGCATACCCATTGAACTGAAACCTCCAGTACTGATGATTCTGGCAAACAAAGGATGGGAATTATTTTACTACATCACAACTATGAAATTACATTCTTGCTAAAATTGTCAAACTTGTTTGCTTTAATACAATAACATTTCATCAGGTCAGCTGGCTCTTCCAAAAACATAATGCCAAATATTTATCAAGAATTCTAAATTATTCATATAGATAACAGAAAAGCTACACCGTTCCATATTGGTAGTTTTCATCAGTTTATATTTTAATGTATATTTAATTTGTATCTGTTAGTTTTTCTCCATAATTATATGTTATGTATAATTGTATTTTGAACTTGACCTTGTCCAGAATCAAGTTCAGTTTATACCTCACCAGTAACTTTTACTTTGTAAACAAATAATATAATCTTAATATTTCTGTATGAGTCTTGGTTAAATATTAGGATCATTATCAATGAAAGTAAACACGTTTATCTTAAGCTGAGTCTAGGACATTGGTATTCCCCATTGAAATACCTGATCGACATGATGTTTCCTATGTTCTTTCATTATAATTTTAGTAATAGACCTTGTCTTGTTGACAACTTAGAATATTCTAGAAATGAACTTTTGACCCTCATCCTGATTCGGTTTTTGTGTCTTAGCGTTTTAGGCAATGTTGTTTACTTGAGAAATTACTCATTTTTGCATTAACATCTTTAGCAGAATCAGTTTTATTGTTGTGTTCAGTATTTTTGGCGTGGAATTATGAAAATTATTATTCACTTCAAATACGAAGTTCTCATCTATATAATATTCTTTGACTGGATCGCTAGTTTGGAATTATATTGATTTAAGACAAGAACAATTTTTGATTATATTATCGTTATACCTCAAAATACTTATAGCACATCGCCACACTACAGAGCACTGGCACATTAGATTATTCCAGACTACAAGCACATCAAGACATTCAGTATTGACATTTAATTGGAATGCCACTAGAATTCAGTTGGAACTGGATTTAATTCACAATACTGTAAGTTCTTTTTGAATTTTCACTTTTGTATTCATGGGAAACAAATTATTTTTTGAATTTTAGGAAATTTGTTGATTTTCACTCTTTTCTGCTACTTAGTTTAACATCATAGAGTTGTAGAAATATCTGGTTATCCAGAGAACAACATCCAATAGAATAGTCTAATCTGCGACTGGAAAACATAGCGATTCTTGAAAAGTTTAGTTTTTCAGTATGTTCATGTGGTAGTTATATACATTCTACCATTAAAGTGTTTTGGCCCCTTGTAGTTTAGATTGTTTAGCCTTCTCTCTCCGAGACGATATACATCCACGATTCAGACCACCGCTGGCCTTTATATACCCTAGTACCACGTGACCTATCACGTTACGTGACAATTCTAATCTTAACTGGTCCATCCCATTCTCAATACGGGGATACCTATCAAAACGACCGACTTAATGACGCACGGAAAAATCGCGACCAAATAACAATAAAGAGAACTAATCTGAATCTTTAAGCCAACATGCATCACAAAGTAAAATGCTGTCACCAAGGAGTTTTGAAATTTATTTTTGCTGCGCTCTGCTGATAGCTACATGTTCCCTAAGCCACCTTCAGAAATGAGGCACACTTGAACACTATTCCGAGAGCTGAAATAATCATGCTTTCTGTTTTATATAGGGAGTAAATTCAGACTTCAAAGAAACCTCGCCGCTTTTCACAAACTTGTCAAGAATCTTTAATACAGGTGGCTTAAACATTCTCATTCAAGGCAATGATATATCAAAACTTTTGTTCGTCAACACTCATTTAGCATCTGGCTGATTTATCTCTATTGGGTTGTTCCACATAGCACAAGGGATCACCCTCTGCAGTTTTCAGACTGTTATGTATATTTAATTTAATTGTTGTTTGTTAGTTTAAATTTTTTAAAATTTCATTATATGCTATCGTAATTGAACTTTGTATGCTGGACTTAACCTTGTCCAAAATTGAATTCATTTTTGCTTGATCTTACTGACTTTTTAATTTTATTTTGTGTAAACAACTAATACATAGCTAAATCATTCTCTCTGTGTATGGGCTTAATATCAGGATAATTTTTATTATAAGAAGTAAATATGTTTATTTGGGTCTAAGTTTTGGAATTTCCTGAGTGTAATCCAGGTTAACGTTTTGATTTTGTAAACATCAGGATCATTCTAGAAGGTTATTTTCCATTAGGTAATGGGTTTCTTTTATATAGAAAATGGTAATTGTGACCTGAGGTCAAATTGAGGACTATATAATCTTGTTATTGTGAGGACTTGCTTTAACACCTAGCACTTTCAAGTTGTATTACGTTGTGTCCAGATGGGATGAACCTTTTTCTTCAAATTATTGAATTAAAGTGATTATTTTCTCTGGAAATACAAATGTGCTCTGATAAAATTCTTGGATAAAGACATTCACTACAATTTATACTGAATTCAAACCGGAAATTAATTTACTGTGATTCAGCAAAAGACTTTTGACACATCGACACTCAGTAAGCTATAACTTTGCCTTCAGTTGTTGGATTTCTTCGGGACTTGTACTGAGTTTTATTCAGCACTTTAAATTACTAGGGGTTTGTGTCTGTAATTCTAGGATTATTTTGTGATTTAATTCGCAATACCGTAAGTTCCGTTTTTTTCTCATTTTCACTCTGTATTCTAGGGAAATAAATTAATTGTTAAATTTTACAAAACTTGTTGTCTTTCACTCTTTTCTGTTACTTATTTTAAGAGCATAGACTTGTAACAAAATACATCCCACTAGCTATTGCCAGCAAGTTAAGCAATATGTAAAATGATTATACATGAACTCTTTGTCTTTTAATTGCCGCTATGTAACTAACCAAAGGATAGTTTTAAATCAGCTCCAATCATGACTGTTTACCGTTTATACATGCTATATATAACGAGCATATATTAATGTATATTTGTTCTATTTTCGAAGAAGATTGAAAATCGTGGGGATTTTTTTTTTATTTGCTTCGGATTTATATAGAACGATCGGTGCTTCAAAGTAATCAGATTTCTTTGAAGTTTCAGCAAAACTATTTATCTGGTATACTTAGGAAAAGGATTAGCTGTTGCTTGGTTGATTGTATCCGTTCCTGGTAGCAAACATAACAAGTTCCGGTGTTTATCAAACCGATCACATCTATTTAGGCATTATGGGATTGCGAAATTACAAGCAAGATTTACTTAATGAGCTTTACAAGGTGCAAAATTACGTACCTCCGAAAATAAAGATCTGACAATGGAAGTGCTCCAACAAGCATCGGCAATTTTATGCTTTGCAAAAACACACATATCAGTATGACTTCAGTAAGTCATGAAAATTAACAAAATAATGGGTCATATGTTTAGAACTAATTTGTTGCTGTTAACATACAGACGTGACCTCAGAGTTGGTCGGCGTAGGGATAATATCCAAAACTGGATAGTAAATCGCCAGAGAGCAGAGTCGCTTATTTAGCGGCATTGGCGCAGAGTGAGGTTGGTTGATTGGAAGCGAGTAACTATTTGAGTGTATCACAGCATGCATAACTAAGGCCAGATGTCAGCATAAACTGATCATGATATAACTAGGCACTAGTAGGATGGTTTGTCAATATGAACAAAAGATTTATTTATCTAACAATATATAAGATTACTATACGATTTATATCCAAGTTGGCGGCTTCCTTTCATGGTGCCGTTGAATATCTACATTCCAAACCCAAGACTGTAACGGCCACAAATGTAGCTGAAGAAACACCGATAGATAGTATATTTTGTGGCCAACAAGGAAAAAATGCGACATTGGCGAAGCCCAGCGCGACTCCTGGTAGCATGTTATTTTCGCTGATTATTTTGACGTATTGTGAAAACAAAAGCGAAAACATTTTTTTTTTTTTTTTTTTTTGTCGTCCTGGCAATGATTTTAATTTATTGGTGGTCCATTTTCATTTAGTAAACCGAAAGACCACAAAAGCACAGGAAATGGAATCAGTACTGCTGGGTTTCATTAATACCTTATTAATCATCCATAGTAATGAAAGTGTTGTTGCTGTGAGTTGAACGCCCAGTTTTCAGCACAAATAGGTTGTACACGGTGGTTGAAGAAGAACTCGGGAAAGCCCCGATAAGAACCACAGACCCACGGGAAGCTACTGGCAATGATTCTTACAAACACACATTGGCCGAACCACCGACCCACGTGAAGCTACTGTTAAGCTTTCTCACATACCCACATTAGCCGAACCTGAGACTTGAACCCACGAGGACTAATGTGAGAAGGCAGTGATCGGTAAAGGTGAGCACTTTAGACCACTAGGTCACCCAGAGCCACAACTGAAAGTGTGAGAAGATAAAATCAACTTTTTTTTATTGTGTTAGCAATATTGTACAGTTTTTAGAACACAGAAAGGAAACCTCTCTATAAATAATATATTTAACATTGTTAAACTGAAAGAAAGACATTACAACGGTGAGTAGGTAGCATTTTTAAAACTAACTTAATGTAATTTTTTATACAGTCCATTCAAACTTAAATTCGGTTGTTTTAACTTTTCTGTAACTCTCAAACCACTATCGGCTTACTCAATAATACAGCATTAAAAGGAAACTCATAGTCGAGAGATTTTTGTAATATTATTTGTGCAACACCTAATATATATATATATTGTTACGTGTAGGCTCGTACAATAATAACAAGAGAAAAGAGTGAAGTCAACAAACTTTGTATATTTCAACAAAATAATTTATTTCTCTAGAAAACAATGTAGAAATTTGGAAAATAGGACTTACGGTTTGTGAATATAATCCAAATATTAATCCTAAGAATGAAAAATACAAGTCCTATCACTAAATAGTTCTATTAGAATCCAGGTTCGAATCTCGACGACGTTCCAATATGGAAGGCGATGACGTCAGATGTGGTCCTTGTACAAATAGCAACAATTTCTTAATTGAATCACAGTTTATGTTTCCGAATAATTCCAAAATAAATTTCCACTGAATTTCTTTCTCCCAGAATTTTATAAAACAGTACACTCATTTGGATTTCTAGAGAATAAATTATTAAATTCTAAAAACAAATGAACTTCAAAAACAATCTGTTTTCAACAATAAAAACCTATCCAGCCTTCAAGTTTTCAGAAATACAACTGACTGACGAGCGCTCAGGAAGGGTATTATATCCACCCAAATTATTATCCCGTTCTCGCGAGATAGATTACGTGGTTTCTTAACACTTGAATAACTCAATAGGAAAAATGCAATTTGTCACGTAGCAAGAACCCCTATCTACTCTCACTCTGAAATTAATTTAAAAATAAAACATTGTTTATTCCGACTAGACGAAATGACCTTGGCCAATCGTTTTGGCGTAGCGCTTACACTACCGCGGACCAAGGTGAACTAAAAATATTACTCATGTTAAACTTTTCACGTCTTAGATAACAACATTACTAAAAGAAAATATCGAATCCCGTGAAAATAATCATTACAATAAAATGTAATGAAACAAAAATAAAATAAAAAGAATTTCAAAAGTAACACACAAGCAATTTAATTACATATAGGTAGCACTTCCCCCATGAAGAAAAAAGAAAGATTTATATAATAAAGCTTTATTTTTACCATATGTAAATTATACATGAGGCAAACAAAATTACATAAGAAAATTCTTATGAATTATATAAAGTGTATATGAAATAATATTTATATACACGGGAAAGTGCATCTGCAATCAGATTGTCTTTTCCTTTGATGTGCCTGATGTTGAGATTATACTCTTACAAAAACAAACTCCACCTTAATAATCTTTGATTTTTATTTTTCATCTTGTCGATGACAGTAAGGGGGTTGTGATCACTATACACAATAATCGGAGAAGGAGCTGAACTAATGTAAACTTCAGAATGCTGTAATGCCAATATTAAAGCCAAACATTCCTTCTCGATTGTTGAATACTTTCTTTGGTGCTTATTTAATTTCTTAGAGAAATAGCACTCTGGGTGATCAACACCATTTCTATCTTCTTGAATCAATACTGCTCCAACCCCAACATCACTTGCATCCACAGACAATTTAAAAGACTGATTGAACCTTGGAGCTGTGAGAACCGGCGCACTTTTGAGTATGGCTTTTAATCTATCAAAAGCCCCCTGACATTTTTCAGTCCAAAGAAACTTGTTTCTCTTACTTAATAAATTTGTCAGAGGTTCAGCAATATTGGAAAAATTGGAACAAAACTTTCGATAGTATCCGGCCATATCCAAAAATTGCATCAGTTGCTTTTTACTGACAGGCACAGGAAAATCAGAGATAGCTTTAACTTTCGCATCGGTAGGTTTAACTTGACCATGTCCCACAATATGTCCTAGAAAGGTTACACAAGCACGGCAGAACTCACTTTTAGATAAATTGATTGGCAAATTTGCATCAGTGAGTCTTTCAAAGAATTTCCGAATCGTGGCTAGATGTCTTTCCAGGTGTCGTTTTAAATGATGACATCATCGATGTAAGCATCACAGTTATCTAGACCAGAGGTAATCATATTCATCAAGCGTTGAAAAGTACTTGGTGAACCCTTCATCTGGAAAGGCATTACTTTATATTGATAGAGTCCATCCGGAGTCACAAATGCCGAAATTTGTTTCGCTCTTTTCGTAAGTGCAATTTGCCAAAATCCTTTCTGAAGGTCAAATTTGGTGACGTACTGGCATTTCCAATTTTATCAATACAATCATCAATCCTTGGTAATGGAAATGAATCTGTTTTTGTCACACAGTTCACCTTCCTATAATCAGTGCACATACGGAAAGTTTTATCCGGTTTTGGAACAAGTATACATGGTGAACTCCAATCACTTTTACTGGGCTCTATGAAATCGTTCTCCAGCAAATACTAAATTTCCTTTTCAAGTATTCCTGTTTGAGAGGGTTCATCCTGTATGGTTGTTGTTTCACAGGTTTTGAATCTACAATTTCAACGTCAGGAAAGATTTTGTTTTTCCTTGTAGGAATATCTGGAAACAAGTGCTCATATTCGAATAATAACTGTTTACGTTCATTTCTTTCTTGTTGTTGCAAATGTAAACGTTTCTGTTATAGATCTTTCATAATTTCCTAATTCCGAAGATTTGGTGCTCCAAGATCAACAGTATCCAATTGAATTTCATCACTTAAATCCTGAGTTATTGGGACAGGTACAGCTAAATTAATTGCATAATTTACTTGGCTATCTCTTTCAATATACTCCTTTAACATGTTAATGTGGCAAAGTTGTTTTTTGTTTTCGCCTACCAGGAGTATTTATGATGTAATTTAATCATTTACTTTCTTTTCAACCGTGTATCGACCATAATACTTGGTCTGATGGGGATTTGGTGGAATCAGCAAGAGAGCTAGAACTCTATCACCAGGAAGAAAACTCATATCCCTTGAGTTTTCATCATATCTTGATTTCATTCTGGACTGAGTAGAGCGCAGATTTGCTCTTGCGACCTCACAAGCCTTTGACAATTTCTACTTAAAATCAGAAACATAATCAAGAAGATTGAGCTCAGTATCTTCATTTGAAAGAAGTTTCTCTTGCAACAACTTCAAAGGTCCACGCACAGTATGTCCGAAAACTAGTTCAAAGGGACTGAATCCTAAAGATTCGTCAACGGACTCCCTAGCAGCAAACAAAAGTAAATGAATGCCTTCATCCCAATCTTTGCTTGTATCAAAGCAATATGATCGAATCGCATTCTTTAAAGTCTGATGGGATCTTTCTAAGGCCCATTGGCTCACAGGGTGGTAGGCAGAAGATTTAAATTGTTTAATGCCTAATTCGTGCACAGCTTGCTAGAAAATTCCAGACATTAAATTTGACCCTTGATCCGATTGAACAGATTTAGGAAGGCCAAATTGAGTAAAAAACTTTATCAAAGCTTTTACTATAGTTGTGGTTTTAATATGCCTCAAAGTAATTGCCTCTGGGAATCTTGTTGACGCACGCATAATGGTCAACAAATATTGGTTGCCTGACTTGGTCTTAGATAAGGGACCAACACAATCTACCATAATTCTGCTAAATGGTTCGTCAAATGCAGGAATAGGTTGCAGATGAACTTTAGGTATCTTCTGATTGGGTTTTCCTACCATTTGACAAGTATGACACGATCTACAAAATTTACAAACATCACTTTTGATTTTTGGCCAATAAAAGTGAGTCAAGATCTTGTGATAATTTTTATTTATCCCTAAATGTCCAGCCAGAGGAGTTTCATGCGCCAAACTAAGTATTTCCTGTCTGTAAGATTTTGGAACTACAATAGTTCACTGACCATTCGTCATTAGCAGGTACCTCGGGAGGTCTCCATTTTCTCATAAGAATTCCATTTTTAATGAAATAACAGACAGGTACTTCAGTAGCTTCAGTTTCACTAATGGCCCTCTGAAACAAACAGGAGATCTCAGGATCCTTTTCCTGTTCGACGACAAGTGATTGTCGTTTATCAACCCGATTATATAAAAGAGAATGAGTATTTAAAAGAGGATCACTGTGATCAATACCTTTTGATTGATTCAAATTAGAAGTGAAAATGACCTCATCAAAAGCTTGACCACTACATGTGTCAGCTAAGGGAATACTTTCCTTATCAAAATCATTCTCAAGAGCTTTCTTTGCCATAGCTCTGGTAACTGCACAAGCTGGGTATAGCTCAGGGTATTCTTTTTCAATAGGATCAACTTTCTGATCCAAATAAGGCTTTTCAGTTACATATGGATTAACCACAACCTTGTCTCCAGGTAGGTCGTTGCCTAGCAACAAATGAATGCCATCAACGGGTCAAGTATACACAATTCCAACTGTCACAGGTCCTGAAACTAAATCTGATGACAAATTTACAGAATGGAGAGGAACATTAACAAAACCGCACTCTACTCCCTGAATGAGAACATTCTCATTAGAACAGGACTTCTCAGAAAAAGGCAAAGTACCTGATAATAAAAGACTCTGAGAAGCTCCTGTTTCCCTTAAAGGTTTTATAGGGATAGGATTGGCCAAATCACCCAAGAATGATATAGAACCCTTCGACATGAATGGTTCATAATTCTCCATAATAAAATCAGACTGGGGTTTATTAGACCCAACAAATGTATTGCTTTCAATACATGACCGTGACCTTGACCTCTTAGAAATAAGAGCATTTGGGATAGGTCTATCTTGATTCTGATGCCTATATTTCAACTTGAAGCAATCAGAAATGACGTGTGCTTTTTTCTTGCAATAGGTACACGTAGGAATAGACAAGGATTTTGAATCCAGTTTATCAGAAGTTTTTAGAAGTTGTACCAGAATGAGTTTTAGGAGGAGTTTTATTGGACTGGAGTACCTTTCTCCAAGTAGACTGCTGAGTGAATGATTTGCCTACAACAGGAACTTTATGAGTTAAGGAATACTCATCAGCAGCAAGAGCAGCATTTTCCAAGGTTTTAATCTTAAGCTCTTCAAGATAATTCTTAATGCCATTAGGAACACAGTTTTTGAACTCTTCAAGTAACACAAGTTGTTCAAGACTTTCATAATCATGTTCAACTTTCTTGGCTAAGCACCATCTGTTAAATAACTGTTTTTTTTTTCTCTGGCAAATTCAACATAAGTCTGTCCAGCTTCTTTTTTATAGTTTCTGAATTTTTGCCGATAAGCCTCAGGGACTAACTCATAAACCCTTAAGATGCACTCCTTAACCAAGTCATAGTCAGAACTCTGTTGTACTGACAGGGAATGGTAAATATCACTAGCTTTACCTATTAGTACACTTTGTAGTAGCCGAGTCCAATGGTCCCTTGGCCATTTCAAATTTTCCGCCACTTTTGCAAAGCGAGGAAAATATTTGTCTACTTCTTTTTCGCTAAAAGGGGAAACTAACCTAATATTTTTTGTAATGTCAAAACTTGAAGTTGTATGTGAAGTGGGATCGTGCTTTTCACTTGCCAGCTCAAATTCTTTCATTCTAATATGAAATTCCTTTTCATCCTTCTCTTTTTGGATTTCCATCTGTCTGTCTGTCTGTCTGTCTGTCTCTGCCTGTCTGTCTGTCTGTCTCTGTCTGTCTGTCTGTCTGTCTGTCTGTCTGTCTGTCTCTCTCTCTCTCTTCAAATTGTAACTGTTTATCTTTCTCCCTCTTATGTCTCTCTCTCTCCTCTTTCTCAAATTGTAAATGTTTATCTTTCTCCCTCTCTTGTCTCTCTCTCTTCTTCTCTTCAAATTGTAACTGCAATTGTTTCTCTCTTTCCTCTTTCTAAAGCTCGAGCTTCCTTAACTCCAATTCCACCTTGTATTTCATTTATAATTCCATTACTTTTATGTCAGAGTCTGATATCGACTTACTGACCGAAGCCAAAACGAATTTTTCAAAAACATTCTTCTCTACCAAAATACTGAATCAAAATTTTTTAAATTTCTTGTTTCGTTTAGAAAGATTTTGCTTCAGAAAGATAGTACTTTCTGGCAAGTTCAAGCAACTCATCTTTTTTCAGACTATCCAACTGCTCGTGAGTTGGACCAGAAAGAAAAGTTTCCACTTTTGATGACATTGTAAATGAAAACCTGTTGTTTTCACTAAAGATTTCAAACAAAATGTAAAGTAGTACTTGGGATTTAGAAACTAGGCGAATTTAAATTTCAAAAAACAATTTTCTGAAATATTTTAGCCAAAACTCATATTTCCCGGACGAGCCCCGAATTTTCTCCTGTTACGTGTAGGCTGGTACAATAATAACAAGAGAAAAGAGTGAAGTCAACAAACTTTGTATATTTTAACAAAATAATTTATTTCCCTAGAAAGCAATATAAAAATTTGGAAAATAAGACTTACGGTTTGTGAATATAATCCAAAATTTAATCCTAAGAATGAAAAATACAAGTCCTATCACTAAATAGTTCTATTAGAATCCAGGTTCGAATCTCGACGACGTTCCAATGTGGTCCTTGTATAAATAGCAATAATTCCTTAATTTAATCACAGTTTATGTTTCCGAATAATTCCAGAATAAATTTCCACTGAATTTCTTTCTCCCAGAATTTTATAAAACAGTACACTCGTTTGGTTTTCTAAATAATAAATTATTAAATACCAAAAACAAATGAACTTCAAAAACAATATGGTTTCAACAATAAAAACCTATCCAGCCTTCAAGTTTTCAGAAATACAACTGACTGACGAGCGCTCAGGAAGGGTATTATATCCACCCAAATTATCATCCCGTTCTCGCGAGATAGATTACATGGTCGGTTAACACTTGAATAACTCAATAGGAAAAATGCAATTTGTCACGTAGCAAGAACCCCTATCTACTCGCACTCTGAAATTAAAAATAAAACATTGTTTATTCCGACTAGACGAAATGACCTTGGCAATAGCCAATCGTTTTGGCGTAGCGCTTACACTACCGCGGACCAAGGTGAACTAAAAATATTACTCATGTAACACTTTTACGTCTTAGATAAACAACATTACTAAAAGAAAATATCGAATCCCGTGAAAATAATCATTACAATAAAATGTAATGAAACAAAACTAAAATAAAAAAGAATTTTAAAACTAACACACAAGCAATTTAATTACATATACGTAACTATATATATATATATATATATATATATATATATATATATATATATATATATATATATATATATATATATATATATATATATATATATATATATATATATATATATAGATAGATAGATAGATAGATACATAGATACATAGATAGATTAGATAGATATATGAACCTGTGTGATCAAAATGACTGTTACCTAAAAAATATTGAAATATTGATTTAGGTATTTCATTTTGATATGACACATTTTCAGTTTGTTATCACACACAGATGCGAAGAGGTGCCCCTCTGAATTACTCGCACTCTCTCGCCATGGGACATATTTTTATCTTGTTAAGTACATATTAATTCGTTCTTATGTTATAAGATTTAAATAAGGTCAAACATGTAGAATTTGTTTTATTATTCTGTCATATTTGCAAAGAATTTCGAACTGGAAATGTTGATGGTATTAGACATTCGAACTATCATCTAAATAAGGAGCGACAGCCGCTATCGGTTCGAAATTGGCACTTGTCGGATGTTTTTATCTTCACACGAGTTAATAATAACACACCATATGATCTGTGAGCAAATATTAGTCTTGACCTATTTATTTAAATAATTGATAAAAATCCCCAGTAACCTTAAGAAGTTCAAGGTGTATTAAATCAGATGTTAAAAGTGAATTCGAAACCTGCTAAACAGATTCGGTCAAAGCTCGCCATCCGATGACGGAACCGATGAACGGGTTACGAATTGTAACGTTAACAGGTCTACCCATGACGAAACAGCTCAGAAAGTCTGATTTTCTGTTGAATCTACCCACTCAAAAGGAATCTACGTCACATGGTGATCTTGTATGAATTTTGCCCAGATGTGGGGGTGGACGATGGGGAGCTATAATGAAAAGGGGAAAGAACTTGGAGTTAGT
>JAECUM010070062.1:0-11062 GCA_016617855.1 Megalonaias nervosa | reverse complement strand
CTGTTTTCCATGTCTGAATTTTTTAACGGTGCTAAATTATTGTACAATATCATTAGTTTTCATACAATCTAATCATTTCAGACGAGAAAACAATCCTTGGTAACCCTTTCGAGCTACAGAGAACATGCTCCTCACAGTCATTAAAATGAATAGATTTTGGAGAAGAGCACAGCTTTATATCATTCACTGTATTCCCTGTACAACCGTTAATGTTCAAACAGCTAAATAGTATGTTGGTTTTGATTATTTTATTATTCTATATTGTTAAGTCATCTTTACTCTAAAATCAGTTCTTACCAGTAGTATTGTCTAGATTGAAAGATCTTTACAGATTCTTATCTTTATATCAAACGTTTTGAAAACTGCAGGTAGGAACATCAAGGTTCATATAGGATGCATGCATATCATCTCATAGTGCTTCATTCACATGTAAACAGACGCGACATCATTAGCTACTTCAGAAAGAGACAATGGTCATCCACAGACCATGATCATTAGCCAGAACAGACATTGCTCAACCGCTAATGACCTATCGTTCCTAGGTTCACGACTGCGTTCAAGTCTTACAAAGAGGTCAATAATGTCAACACATCATTTCTTTTTATTTCGAGGATGGTAGGTCTACAGCACATGGTGTTTGATAAACCAAATTGTAAACTTAAGTTCAATTAAAACACTACAATCAACCACCAGAAGATTAAAGGGTAATTAGGATCTCTGCATATCCTTAAAATCATCGAGATCAGTTTTGTACAAAATAATGTCTTATTGTTGGCTTGGAAAAAAACTGTAACCAACGGAACCTATTGATACAATATTTAAGCATGTACATCAATTGTGAAATGATATTTAAGATATATGTGTAAAACAGATGAATATTTCAATGATTCATCGAAATGATCACAATATTATGCATGAATAAATCTTATATAAACCATGATCAGCAGTTTTCAAAACTGTCGATACAAAGATAATAATTTTAATGACAATTGAGAATGGTCCCTTTTCAATGCATATTCAAGTATCTATCAATAGATTGTGGATCAGAATAACATACAATTCTCGACATACGATGTAATTTGTATAAGAAAACCCCAAATATTTCAACAATAAATTTCAGTTTCCGAAAAACATGTATGCTGTAATACATTATTGGCTTCTCTCAACAACCATGACAATATTCATTCATATTCAAAATCAAAACAATGGTCAAGCTCTGGGAAAAGAAAAGGTAGTGACAGTAATACGCGGTGTTTTATTATCAACAAATCACTTACCGTAATTGTATGTTGTTGTTGTGGAAGTCGAGGTATAAGGAAAATAAAAATTGTTATTATTGATATTACCAGAAAGAATCCTGATTGATATATCGTGCAAATTCAACCAGCATAAGTGGTACCAAGTTTCCACAATAACAAGAACAACAACAATAACAACACGAACAATAATAATAGTTAATAATAATAATAATAATAATAATAATAATAATAATAATAATAGTTTATGTACACTCTAAACAAAGTACATACTAAAGAAAACTTGTTCATGTACAATACCTTTATTAATATTGTTGATAAACATTTGCTCTCCTGAGTGTAACCAAGGGACAGCCTATATACATGGAAGTTTCATTAAGAAATCAAACTTTATATCTTATTGGAATTCACAACAACGGTTCGCATTTGGATGTAGCGTTTGTATTTCCGGCTGCACGTTTTATAAGAAGAAAAGAGCATTTCCATATAATATAAAAAGTATTTTTAAGTATGCAAAACCAATTGTGGCATTCCATATAATTATGAGTAGGATTTCCAACGAGTCACAATATGCCATTTGAAAAGTTGGGCTTTATCTGACCCGTAACCTAGGTATTTTGCTGTGATTTCTAGCTGAGAAATCTTTGCCTCACACTAAGGAAAATAATTATAATATATCATGAAATAATCTATATTTTCAAAAGTAACTGATGTACCATGATACTTGAAAGAATAATTACTTTTTAAAATATTTGCAAATAAACATCCATAAATATCGTTATTTGTTCTACAATCTATCATTTATAGTTTCTTATTTCTTCTAATATGTTACATTGTTAAGGCTTCCTTACTTGGAAAAAATTCCGATCTTTGCAGATTTATTGTCTTTACTGAGCGAGTTGTACAAGTTATTTATATTTGTAGCATAAGGTTTAGAAACTTCAGATCACAACCACAAGGTTCATGTATGACATGCTTGCACATCTTGTCACTACACTTCTTTCAGATGAAAACCAGGCAGCCATCACAATCCCATTCAGAAAGAGACAAAAGTCATCTACTGGTAATAATCATTGGCCAGAAATGATATTGGGCAGGTACGTTGAAGTGTCATAAAGAAGCCAATACTCTCAATGCAGCAATGTTTATTTCGGAAATGGTAGGTGAATAGCACACAAAATCTGAATAAACAATCTGCAGACCTTCAAATCGAGTGGAATAATATAATAGACAAGCCAAATGTCAATACGTACCGTTGACCACGACATATATGTAAGTTCATACATGTAGATTTTGCATAATACTGGATCCTATTATTTTGTGTTTATTGTTGATGTGGGGAAGAATTGTATAAACAAACTGAATACATTTTGCTTATTGGATGAAATATATCCTGCAAGTATTTCAGGTATTTTCAAATGTAAGTATATTATGAGGGATCTTAAAGTAATATACAATTGACAAATAGTATATAGGCAAATAAACTGCACATATATTTGTCCGAGGAAACTGAGTTGTTTTCCGCTCTTATTTTCTAACAATACTAAAGATTTCTAAAGAATGAAAAACAAAATAGTGTTAATTTTCCTACATAAAACCATTACAAGCGAGAAGACGATCATCTTACATTGTTCTGAGCTACAGAAAACAGCTTCTGATAATCATTTAAACAATCGATTTTGGATTAGAATACAGCTTTATACCATTGATTATATTCCTAATACCACGGTTATTTGTCCTCAATCCTCAAACGATTACTATAAATTGGTGTAATAAAGCATGCAAAACCAATTGAGTCATTCGATATAGTGATAAGAAGATTTCCGATTAGACACATACTTCTGATTCTCTTCTGTGAAGTAGTTAATGTACTGAAAGTTATACATGAAGGTTATCATGGGAATGTAGCAACGCTAGATACTCTAACACTGCAACTAAATAAGGCGTTGCTGTCAACGTAAGAAAAGAACTCTCTCCCTAAGTCTACCTGACATGCATTTTCTTGGAAAGCCTTCAGCAGATTATGGAAACTTATCTAAATGTATTTAGAGTAGACTTTTGAACGTTGTCTCGCACAAAGGAACATAAATACATTCTGCAAGCAGTTCAGGTATTTTCAAATGTAAGTAAATGGTTCAAGAAACTTAAACCAATATTTGTTTCACAATTCTTATATTGCTGCATAAATTGCACATGTATTTGTGCCACGAAACTGAGTTGTTTTCCTCTTTTATTTTTTAACAATACTAACGTTTCTGAATAATGTAACACTAAATATCATTAGTGTTCCTACAATAGTATCATTTCTATCGAGAAGACGATCATTTTACATTGTTTTGAGTTAGACAAAATAGCTCCTGATAGTCATTTAAACAATTTTTTTGGTATAGAATGCAGCTTTGTACCATATATTCTGTTCCTAATACCACTGTTACTTGTCGTCAATCTAAGTAACGTGGGGGCTTTGATTGTTCTAATATTCTATACACTTAAGGCTTCTAAAGCTCCAAAATGCGTTCGTTGTAGCGTTATTACCTTGTTGTTACTGCTCAACAATCTAAGTAGCGCGGAGGGGCTTGGATTATTCTAAATAAAGTTGGTGCCGAGTTATTATCTTTATTGAAGCAGTGGTGCAAAGTCTTTATCTTCGCAACGTATGTTTTAAACCTTCCGGTAATAACGACAAGGTTCATATAAGATTACACATCGTTCAGATGTAAACCGAGTTGAGATCACCATCCCATTCAGAAAGAGGCAAGGGACATCTACCGTCAGCATTCAATGGACAGAAACGGGGTTGTTCATTTACTTTTCAGGGCCACTTACTTCTTTCGAAAAGAGATACTATTCATTTTGCCAAAATCAATTAAAACTCAAAATCCCTTGTTTAACCCTTTGATGCACGTGTTGTGAGTGAATGAGTGTAGGTCCTTATTATTCTAAACAATCAAAACCAGGAGACACTTACGTTTTTCAGTCTGGTCTATTCTGGTACAAATATTTACAATTCATTGTCACAACACAACATAACACAACACTTTTTAAAAAAGTTCATAGACTTCTTCTGTCTTTTTCTTTACTCTCTTTTTTTTCAATTTCTTCACTTTCACAGTTTTTTCCTCCTCCTCTTCTTCTCACTTTTTTCTCTTCTTCTTTTCTTTTCTGTCTTCTCTTTCTGAACGTGTCGGGGTTCTTCCTTTGCCGAGGGCACCTCTTTGTCTTCCTCCTCCTCCTGCTCCTGTTCTTTCTTAGGACACTCTGAAGACCAATGTCCTTTCTCTTTACAATGAAAACAGGTATCCTGACTTTTGTTTCTTTTGACAACGGCCTTGCTACCTTGACGGTCTGGACATTCTGCTGCCCAATGCCCTTTCTTCTGACAGATATAGCAAGTATCTTGACTTTTATCTCGAAAGGAGGGAGAGCAGTCCGTCGGCTTGTCTGAAGAAAACTTTCTTATCACACCTCGCAAAGCTCTACTCAGAAATTCGATCTGTGTGGGTTCTTCCATTGTGCTGATCGGCTTGAGAGTGAAATGAATACTGAGAGGGAAGTTACCAGCCATTTATATATACACTGAGCCTGACATAGATATATAGGAGTCCATGGCGTTTCAAATGTAGTCATTTGACTTTTTGCAGTCAAGATGAAACGATCGTATCATTTCGTAAAGAAAGGAGAAGAAAGGATGAGGCAGAGACGTGATTTATCGCCTTCCACAGTAGCTGAAGTCTTGGCTCAAATTCATGCCAGCGATTTTGAAGATGAGATGAACGAACCAGAATCTAGACCCAGAGAGTCTACACCAAACCAAAGTCCATCACCACCAGTAAACCCTGAAAAGTACTACCACATTCGAGAGACGGAGAAATGCTCCTCTAGAAAATTTAGAACTACGGCCTACACGTACAAGGTGAAGTTTAAAGATTTCATGTCCGACGTACCGCTGGAGAAAGCAGAGGGGTTCATCACCGATGTGTGGGATTCTTTGTTAACCACACTGAAACAGCAATGTGAAGCCAAAGAAGACGATCGCTTGAGACTTTCTATTCATCACGACAGTTTGAAGTCACCCGTCTGGATCGAGTTTAGCAGTCCTGCAGAATTGACACCTTCCAAAGGCATGGACAAGATTCAACACGTACAATAACCCAACGAAAACTTTCACATCACCGATGGAAAAGCGACACTGTTCATGACCCACGTGTCTCTTCCCCAAGGGACAGGATAACTCAAAAAGGTGTTATTGGTAGACAATCTTCGCAGCATCAAGCGCAGCCTCGTCCGAATTAACAACCCTCAAGACCAGATGTGTTTAGCCCGTGCCATCGTGGTGGGTCGAACGTATGCCGACAAGAACGACACGGCAGAATGGAAAAGAGCCTGGAAAACTATTCGACGATCGAACCGAACCAAACAACACAGAGAAGCAGAACTCTTGTTACAGCAAGCGGGGATATCCAAAGACACACCCTGTGGCATTCCTGAAATGCAAAAATTGCAAGACGTCTTGGCTCCACGCTACACCTTCAAAGTGCACCCTCAAGAAGTGCGCGGACCCCTGTTGTTTCGAGGGAAAGATTTCAAAGACGGAAAATACATTCACGTCTATCATCACGGTGAATATTTCGATGCCATTACCAGTATCACTGCATTCCTGTCATACGGTTATTACTGTGAGAAATGTGACTATGGCTATAACAATCGAGAGCAACACAAACATTGCGGATCGAAATGCTCAGGATGTTTAACCTCTAAGCCCTGTCTTGTCGAAGGACAAGAACGAGTGCATTGCCCAGCTTGTCAGCGCACGTTTGTCAGCCCTACCAGTTACCAACATCTGAAGACGCAAGGTTCACAGCGGAAAAGTGCTTGTCAACTCCTGAGATTGTGCCCTACTTGTGGACAAGGCATACGTACCAATTGTGCCAAGGTGCACGTATGTTCAGGAAAGAAGCGATGTCACATTTGTCGCCAAATCGTGGACTTGGAACATGAATGCTACATTCAAAAATACCAATGCAAACATGAAGAAGAAGAAGATAATGACCAGAAGAAAGGACATTCATCTTTCTCGATTTCCAATGCAAGCAAGAGACTGGCATTCACATTCCTAATTTCTGCGTGGCTCACCGAGCGTGTGAGAAGTGCATCCAAGAGCCTATCTTTACTCATTGCCCTCACTGTAGCAAGATTCCTGGAGGACGTGAAAAAATCTTTCGGGGATCAAACACATTGGCCGATTTTGCCCAATGGATCTTAAACCCTATCGACGAGACGTGGAGTCAAGAGGACATAGAACGTTACGGAGATTGTCATCGCCATGCTACGGTGATGGCTCACAATTTCTCGGGATACGATGGAGAGTTTCTTTTGAGATACTATACGGAACAAAGTACCGAACGTCCTAAAGTGACTTTGAACGGAGCCAAAATCATTTCCATGCAAGTAGGACAAGTGCAGTTTAAAGATTCGATGAGTTACTTGGCCATGCCTTTGAGTCGCATGCCTAAAACGTTTGGAATGACAGAAATGGCCAAAGGCTATTTTCCACACTTTTTCAATACCGCAGCCAATCAACACGCCGTTCTAGCCCATTTGCCTGAGGCTTACTACTACGACCCCGACAACATGCGTACCGAACAACGAGAAGCTTTCTACGCTTGGTACCAGACTCACGCCTCGGACCCTTTCGACTTTCAGGAAGGAATGTTAAAATATTGTCGTTTCGACGTGGACATTTTACGGCGTTGCTGTGGATAATTTCGAGAATTATTCATGGGCCACGGAGGGATCGACCCTTTGAAAGAAGCCTGCACCATTGCCAAAGCGTGTTCCTTAGTGTACCGAAAACGATTCATGCCCGAAAACACCCTGGCTGGTATCAGTCCTCAAACAACCAATTTTGTCAAACGTCAGTACTCGGTCAAAGCCCTACCCTGGCTACATTACTTGTGCGACAAGGAAGACAAATGGATCCAACATGCTCGCAACGGAGGAGGCGAAAAGACCATCGGAAGGTATTCGGTGGATGGCTGGGACTTAGAAAACCCCAAGATCGTGTACGAGTTTAACGGGTGCTTATTTCACGGATGTCCTATCTGCTACCCTCAACGTAACACTAAAAATCAGTTTTTACAACGGACCATGGAAGATTTGTACCAGGCCACTTGTCAGCGGCGCTTCAAGTTAGAACAGCAAGGATACCAAGTGGTAGAAATGTGGGAACACAAGTACGATCAACGATTGAGAACCGATCCCGAGTTTGAGCGTATCGTGGAAAGTTACAAGCTGGTGGATCCACTGAACCAACGGGACAGTTTGTACGGAGGACGGACGAATGCCACCTGTTTGCTGTACCAAGCCGACGAGGAGAAAGGAGAAGAAATCAAATACTTGGACGTGTGTTCTGTGTATCCTTACGTGTGCAAATATTGTCACTTTCCTGCAGGGCACCCGCAATTGCTGACGGAATACATCGACCTGGACAACATTCGCCAATACGAAGGATTGATCAAGTGTAAAGTCTTGCCTCCCAAGAACTTGTACCATCCAGTTTTACCTCACCATTGCCAAGGAAAGCTGATGTTTCCCTTGTGCCGTACTTGTGCCGAAACGTGCAACCAAGACCGACCTTGTCAGCACACTCAGGAAGAACGCGCCTTGACAGGAACGTTGGGTCAGCGTGGAATTGTTCGTGGGGTAAACCCCTCCTCTGACTTGGGATACCAACTGTTAGAAGTGTACGAAATTTACCACTTTCCTAAGACAGAAAAAAACATGGCATGTCGAGACTCAAAAGGGCATTTTTGCAGACTACGTGAATGCCTTTTTGAAAGTGAAACAAGAAGTCAGCGGCTATCCTTCCTGCTGCCACACTCCCGAAGACCAAAAAAAAATTCAAAGGCAAATACTGGGAGCAGGAAGGGATCACGTTAGACCGCGTGGAGAAAAACGAAGGAAGGCGATCGTTTGCCAAAGTGATGTTGAATTGTTTGTGGGGCAAAATGGCACAACGACCGTGTTTGCCCAAGACGGAGTATTTGATAAGCAGCAGAGAGGGTGGACAGACCACTTTGCCTGAGACCTTATTTTACAAAAATAAAGGTTCCTACGAAGACTAAAAAAAAGGTCAATGACGCTAAACCAAAGCCTCTAACCGAGACTATTTCCATACGGTTGAGAACGGATAATAAATCGTTTGGGTTAGCTCAGTTTTGTTATCAATCGCTGACGTATTTTTTTCAAATTTTTATGCGATTTCATTTACGCGTTGGTCACTCAGTATTGGTCATTCACCCTCCCTGCTGCTATAAATTAAACAGGCAGTATAAATAGTATTAATAAATGAATATTGGAGAACCACACTCAGCTAAATTAGCTCGAGAGCGACTACAGGCAATCAAAAAATATTTACCCGTCCGTGATTTAGTCAAGGAACAACTACAATCACGTCAGGAGTCTCAAGGTGAATTTGAAGAGGATACAAAACAATTATTTAAACCTATCACTGAGACCACTAAAGGTATTCTTCCTGTATTAGAGAAAACCGCTGAAGCAACTGGAAAAATAGCAGAGCGAACTAGGAAAACAAAAAGGATTTTACGGGAGCTTCCAGGTGAAATAGCTGCTGCTCAACCAATGCGAGAAATACTTGAAGGTATTGAACAAGTTCGTGGTGAAATAGGTGATATAAAGGATCGTACACAAGAATCAGAAAAAATAGAAGAAGAACAAACAAGAGAAAGAACTGATATAAGTGACAAATTTACCGAAGATGCTATTACTGCAATTACGGAGGAAAAACTGCAGATAAATTAGCTCAAATTGCTGTCAGAAGCTATAATGATCGAAGACAGTTTTTAAAATCTGAATATGCTGATAAAAATGTTAGTCGTGAAACCTGGTACAAATGGATATTTCATACGTATTACAAAGTTGATCAGGCCAGAAATGATGATCCAAAATATATAAGTTATATTCGTGTAGTTGATAGTTATATTTCGTATATAAAGATGTCGCCAGAGCAACAACAACAAGTAATACAACAAAGACAACAACAACAACAACAAAGACAACAACAAAAACAACAACAACAACAAAAACAAAAACAACAAAAACAAAAAGCATCAAAACCATTTGAGCAATCACTTCGTGATTATCCAGTATCAACGAAACCAAAAGAATAAACTGGTGAGGAAGAAGAATTTTATGATACTCCTGGCGCAACTGGAAATGGTTTAGGAAGTGGCCTTATTACTTGTCCCAATAACGTTCTTGCTGATGTTCATGGACTAGAAATCCTCATTGGAGGAAAACGAGCTGGTAATAATTCCCCCGAAATCATTAATGAAGCAGCTGATATTTGTAAACGATTATTTACAGGTGGAATTATGGATATTAATGTATATCGATCCCTCATTAATGAAATCGCCGATGACTACCATAGTGACTAAGTCACTGGATTGAGTATATAATTAAATACAGTTATTATAATAAAATGAACGTACATAGTACTCAACGTGGACCAACCATGGTCAGGGCAGTAAATTCTCGATTACCAGTATACAAAACAACCTACGGAGATGGACTAGGCGATATTGTTCAGGGTCTGTTTAGAAGGGTAGCCCCAAAAGCAATACCGATTGCAAAGCAACTGGGGATGAAATCTATTGATGTTGTTCGTGAAAAAAGTATTGGTGCTGTTGGTGATGTTGCTAGTAAAGCATTCTCAGCAATCAAAGATAGACTAGCACGATTAATACGACGAAGACCTCAAAATGTAAAATTACCTAGCACCGAAGTAATGCCTGCAAATATTAGTAAAATAATAAATCAAGCTGCTAATCAAAAACTAGCAGAGTTGGCTGATGTACCATTATCAGAAAAAGAAAAAAATATAACCGCTAGTCTGATAGCAGGAAGTGGTCTTCGTTTTAGACGACAATAATTATAATAAAGATGTTCAAATGTATATCTGATCCAGCGTTCGACATGGATGCACCAGTACTCAAGGATGAGTATGTGCGTGATTATCAATATTATTCTTATGACGCTCGAATTCCAGATCAGCGTGGACGAATTGAACTTCAGGTTCAAGATACAAGTAGGTATTTCTTACCCGCTGAGGCATTTATTGAAGTAGAAGGTGAAATTTTAAATAACGTTGTTCCTGCAGCACCAGTAGTATATGGAGCTGATATTAGTGTTGGTTTTGTTAATAATGGTATTATGGCGTTATTTGATAGCGCTACGTACATGATTGACGGAAAAAATATTGAATCAATCCAGAAAGACGTTGATGTTGCTACAACAATACTTGATCTTGCGAGATACAGCGACGATTATTCAAGATCAGCTGGTCCATAAATGATGTTTGCGAAGGATACTTCTGACCACGCTGATAACGGACAGTATAATATAAGACAACCAAGAAACTTCGCCGACAACGCTGACGCTGACGTGTGGCCTGTGGTTCATGGTGCTAATCCAAATTTCAACTTAGGATTTACAACACGTAAATCAATGTTAAAAGGTGACAGGAGAACATTTTCATGTTCAATTCCACTTTCACATATATTTGGATTTTGCAGAAACGTCAGACAAGTTATTTTTGGAGCTAAGTATACAGTTGTACTTGTACGAACAGGCACTGATAATGATGCAATATGGAAACCCATTGGTGATCCTGGTAAAGTAGTACTAACAAAACTTTCATTGTGGATGCCAGTGATGACTCCGTCAATATCTGAAGAAGACCGGTTGTTATCTTTTATGAGTCAAGGCGATAAATCAATGTTGTCATG
>JAECUM010070059.1:0-31946 GCA_016617855.1 Megalonaias nervosa | reverse complement strand
CTACTTGTAATTTATTGGAACAACAATCACAGATATGGCTCTGCGTTGTACGCTGCTAGGACGCGATGTAATCGAGTAGTTAGTTCGAGTAACATAAATGACGAACTGTGAAATTTCAAAGAAAACTTAGAAATTCCAAATAAAGGCTATTAGACGTTTGACCAACTGATTTTCATCGTGATATCTAGACAGGTTATTAATTAAGTATTGCTGACGTGAAAATCAAAACTGTAATTATATATATATATATATATATATATATATATATATATATATATATATATATATATATGTGTGTGTGTGTGTGTGTGTGTGTGTGTGTGTGTGTGTGTGTATGATTTGGATTTTTAACGTAGATTTAACAATTTTTCAGTCATATCGATACGATGTCTGCAGTGTGGCAGTTTATTGTGATATATAACACTGGGACATCATGCCGAAGACATGTAGCATGATGTCCCACCCAGTCCCATCATCCTGACACCAGAATGACCAGTCTTAACACTAACCTCTTAATTCTGAACCCCTAGCAAGGCAGCTGTTAGTACCATTATTACAAGTCTTTGATATGACTCGGCCGGGGATCGAACCAACGACCTCCCGCATCCGATGCGGACGTTCTAACCACTAGGCCACCGGAGCGGTCGCTATATATATATATATATATATATATATATATATATATATATATATATATATATATATATATATATATATATATATATATATATATGACTCTTTATTAGTTAATTAGTTAATTGATAGAGAAGAAGGATGAAAAATAATAGCCAAGTTAGTCCCTTCTGAAGAAGTAAAAGATGAAATTGTTGAAACAATTAAAGATAACAGGTTAATAAAAGTCATGGCAGAAATCGACGGTTTCTGATGACAGATGTCGCATACGAAGATATTAAAAACTAAGTTTATGCACAACAAAATAATACTGAATTGTACGAAAAATGATTTAATACATGCATTGTAAGAAATATAGGATACATGAGTATATGCAATCATCTCTCTCTCCCTCACTCTCTCCCTTTCTCTCAAACATGCCACTATTCATTATTGCTAATATTCTACAACATCAAACTCATAACTA
This sequence comes from Megalonaias nervosa, assembly GCA_016617855.1. Lineage (NCBI taxonomy): Eukaryota > Metazoa > Mollusca > Bivalvia > Unionida > Unionidae > Megalonaias > Megalonaias nervosa. The sequence continues at coordinate 30,847 of JAECUM010070059.1, read as the reverse complement.
AAATAACATCAATACTTAATTTAAAGATTTTAAAAATATTTGGCTCTCTCTGTGGGGGCTACTCATGGGCTAGAATCTAAATGTATAAGAATGATTCCCAATCAGTGCTAGGCTGATCTCAGCATTGTGTATTCTGGGCTGATCAAACCTCAAGTAGAATTGGTGCTAGGCTGATGCCAGCTCACTGTAAAAGACTTGTTCCCAACCGGTGCTAGGCTGTTCCCAGCATTACTGTGTATTCTGGGCTGATCCCAGCTCAAGTAGAATTGGTGCTAGGCAGAATCCCAGCTCAATGTAAAAGACTGATTTCCAATCGGTGCTAGGCTGATCCCAGCATTACAGTGTATTCTGGGCTGATCCCAGATCAAGTAGAATTGGTGCTAGACTGATCCCAGCTCAAGTAAAATCTGTGCTAGGCTGATCCCAGCATTCAAGTGTAATCTGGGCTGATCCCAGCTTAAGTAGACTACGTGCTAGGCTGATCCCAGCATGCTAATGTATTCTGGGTTGATCCCATCTTAACCAAATCTATGCTAGGCTGATCCCCGCATAAGAGTGTATTCTGGGTTGGTCCCAGATTCATGGAATAGAACTAGGCTGATCCCAGCATGAAGCAAATATTCTTATATTTTTCCTATTTATAACTGTAAAAGAAATGTATTTAATGGGCACTACCTTTACGTTATTAGTATAGCTTATGAGTATCCGATTGGGGAAAAATGCCAAATTGAATTTGATATTAAAAATATTAAATGAGAGCCCCAAAGAGGATGCCAGTTTGTGATGTGAAAATCCATTTGGAAGGACTGGTGTCCAAAGCACATGTTACTAAATGTATGTACACAACTGTTGCTGAGGAGATAGGAGATGGTTAGGGTGAAATCGGATGTAGCGCGCATAGCATGACGGAACCATCATTCTAAAGTCCTAATTAGATGGTCCTCCACACCAACTGCAGGTGCAGCCGCAGAATTGTCACAGTTCACCAAAATTCGTTTTCTTGGGCCACTGATTTCTCCAATAACACCACCAGTCCAGCACACGTGTCAAAGTGGCACACAATATCCAGAAATGTTTGTATTCCATGCCACGGAACGACAGCGGAAGAATGATGTGTTGTAAGATGGTCACGCCTTCAATGAATTCCATATGAGGTGCTCTCCAATAAACCTATTTGAAGAGCAGTGCCCTATGATGTGGACGGCTGTATCAGTCTGTGCACCCAGGAGACTGCCGAGCTGTGCACACACTATCCAAAAACAAAATGTTTGTATTTCTCTGTCACAGAACGCCAGTGGAAAAATTACATGTTGTAAGATGGTCATGTCTTGCATGAACCCATATGAAGTGAAGTGCTCCCCAATGAACCCATATTAAGTGCAGTGTCCATAAGATGAGGTCGTCGGTATCAGTCTGTGCATCCACAAGACCTGAAAGAAGAAAATTGAAAAGCAGAGCCAGGGAGTATAAAGTGCTATGGTGATGTGCAAAACGACCTGTAGTCAGCACAAAATTACAAACTTGAAATTTTATCGCTCAGGCAGATATATTTCCAAAAGGGATAGGACTGGCACCTACCCAAGACTCGAATAGTACTGTCTGATAGACAATTTTTAGCACCCTGATGCTGCCGTAATCCCAAAAGTATGAGTTTTGAATAAACGAGGATGAGAACCACATAGCACGAGCGACGTGCGCCTAGTTATGGGAAAATCACCCCCCTCAAGATGTAAGAAAGAGTGGTCCTAATGCCACCCCAGTAGTTATAAATAGTGACACGGCGCATGGACAGGGCACTGGTCTTGTAATTTTAGGGACATGACACTTAGGAAAAAAGGGGTACCCTTGGAGTGTTTGTATTGTGTAAACTCGACAACTAAACCAGCGGCATTGATTGATCTCATCTTCAAGTAACTCTATGCTAGGCTGGTCCCAGCGTTACGGTGCATTCTTGGGTGATCCCAGCTAAAAGATAATTGGTGCTAGGCTGATCCCAGCATTAAAGTGCATTCTGGGCTGATCCCAGCTTAAGTAGACTATGTGCTAGGCTGAATCCCAGCTTGCTAATGTATTATGGGCTGATCCCATCTTAACTAAATCTATGCTAGGCTGATTCCCGCAAAGAATGTATTCTGGGCTGATACCAGATTTGTGGACTAGAGCTATGTGCTAGGCTGAATCCCAGCTTTCTAATGTATTATGGGCTGATCCCATCTTAACTAAATCTATGCTAGGCTGATTGCCGCATATAATGTATTCTGGGCTGATCCCAGACTCGTGGACTAGAGCTAGGCTGATCCCAGCATGAAGGCAATATTCTTATTACTTTTCCTATGTAAAACTGTAAATGTTACGGTGTATTCTGGGGTGATCCCAGCTAAAAGATAATTGGTGCTAGGCTGATCCCAGCATTAAAGTGCATTCTGGGCTGCTCACAGCTTAAGTAGACTATGTGCTAGGCTGAATCCCAGCTTACTAATGTATTATGGGCTGACCCCATCTTAACTAAATCTATGCTAGGCTGATTCCCGCATAGAATGTATTCTGGGCTGATCCCAGATTGCGCAGTGTTTTTTATAAAGATGTGAAACGAAAATTGCAATGTGGCACATGGAAAAAAACAACAAAGAAAATACATTACTGTGGAGTTTTAAAGTGGTTGAGGAAATCGATGTAGTGTTTTCAACTGCCACTGTAAGCTTCCATGGAACATGGAGGAAGAGCAATTTTTACCAAAATGGACAATTTTATTACTCCCAGTCGTAAATGTCCTAAGTTCCGGGAAGTGTACTGGAATTTTCTCTGCATAAGGTGAGAGCTGGAGGAATGTGTACACCTTCTTGAATTTGTTGGCGAAGATTCTGATGCACTGTCTCCAGGAATGGCAAGGGTTCTGCTTCGTATATTGCGATCATCACTGAAGGGATGGACTTGTCTTCACTAGGGTTGCATTGTTGTCCATGGCGGGCACCTCCGGCGGAAATGATTCTGCATGCCCTAATGAATAGTGTGTCAGCTTGGTCCGTGCTTCCCTCGTGCCACTATTCCTAGAGTCAGTCAAGGAGCGAAACACTTTCAGATAACGTATCCAGAGTATTTTGCAAATCCAACACCATCGTCGACAATTGGGTCACTGTCGAAATAATAGGATGTGTTGAAGGCACTTCCGGTTGCGCATGGGTGAAAAAGATACTTCCCGATAAGATCACTAGCAGACGATATTCTTCCCATTTTACCTGGACGACGGGAAACCTGGTAGTTTCTCCCATGTGCGATCACCAAAATTTATCATTTTTAACCAGGCACACAGTAAGAAAGTCAAAGTCAAACCACAAACAGAAAGCTTGATTTGCGTTCAGTTTATGTATGTAATGTTCGTAAAATTATCTTAATATTCAATGAATGTATTTCAACTTCCAAACACAATATATAAAGTCAACGGCAAATCTGCCTGCTGACCACAAATATGGCGTCTGATGATGTCATTCGGGAACTAGCTAATATCTGTTCTGAGAACCGTTTCATTATCATTAACACCATTGCTGCTACATGCCCTGAACAAAGGAATCGACGAGATTTCGTTACTCCCGGGCTGAATTGAACACCTGGAATAGAAAGTTCTTGTCTAAGTTTGGCAGAGACCATTTCTCCGGTAATGTCACTTTTTAATTGCTCGTTGCTGGCTAGAAAGAGGATCAACTCGACTGTTAACGGCGCACATCGGGAAGATGAACAGAAAGTCAGTTTGCACGATATGGAAAAGCACCAGACCACCAGCACAAATCCATAAGAGAAGTTTGATGCAGAGACTCAAAATCCATTGTCTGTACCTTTGAAAAGCCAGAGAAGTGAAACTCTACATTCATTGCCTGTACATTTGAAAAACCAGAGAAGTGACGGATCGCATGGTACTCTATATGATCCTGCAATGTTACGTAAGATTATTTAATTTGGTTGGCTCTTTGAATTCTGCTGCCAATGCCAACCAATATGGGAATAGTTCTGCTCATGCCCCCCCCCCCCTCCTTCAACAAGCCCCATGAAGACAGCAAGAGGTTAATAACAGTCTCTTGCATAATTCCCAGGTCTGCCTCTCAGTTTGAAGGTACATGTACAGCAGCCCTATCCAAATGCTAGCCACTGACTAAGCCTTATAATTTGACATTACATCATCTTACCACACCACCTGTGGCAGTTCGTCCCTCAATGGTCATTATCAGACAAGCCCCATTGCAACACAGGCAATGGGTACCTACAATAACTCAAGATCCTCAAGTTGTGAATAAACTAAAATTTAATAAATTATCATTCCAACAAATGAAAACATTACGGGAAATCTTTAATATTAACAACAAATCACGATGTTTTACAGTTTATTTGAGTATGCGCTTGTTTTCTATGGTTCCAGCTCTAAAGACCTGAAAATGAAAATAAATTTTACTTTGATTGTGATAGAGCAATATCTAGACAGATAAGGGAGTAAGTCGGTAGATAAACGTATATACATATGTGTGCGCGTCTCTTAAAGTATGCGATGTATGCTAGTTACGACTAAAAAGACAGATAATTCAGTCACAGAACAGTACAATTCTTGAGTTAGCTTGCTTCCGATAGCTATATATAAATTCGGCCTTATATAATAGTAGTCGCTTTCAGTCGCGAATTTGAGTCAGGTTTAATAAAGGAAACACAATGCTTTATTTTTCTAATCAAAATGAAATACCACAAGATTTTTCGAGATTCAAATTTGGTTTGTTTAAGAAATCTAATCTCATCAATACGAATTGAGATTCAATAATTATTTTGTTATATGTTCTTCTCTCAAACCGAACCAAATTTCAATGGAAAGGTACTATCGCATTGGTAAATATCGGTTACGCAAGTCAGCCGGTATTTTTCGTCTAATTCATTCCTATATTAATTTGTATGGCATGAAAACTTCTGGAGATCCGAAATGATTTCAAATTTTGATTATCCCAGATCAATCATTATCTGCCCACTGCTGGTATTGGACATGCTTTAAGCTGATATTACCAACAAAATATTCCTTTTCTAAGGAAAGCCAGGGACCAGTTACTAAACCTGTAGTCGCGCATGCACATTCCTCAGTCTGTACCAAGCCAATAAGATTTCTGTAAATACACTTTTGGGTAAAACTACCAAACTATTTAACTAACTATGCAATAGTGATTTTCAGAAAAGCAACGAAATGGGGACTGGAAGAAAAACTCTGCTGTAACTCTGTGTAGTGCTATTACTCGCCGTGGATCATAACCCAAATGAATTCTCTATTATCAATCGCACTACATCTAACAAAAGAACAGCCAACGGCCTTTGGCTCATGAACAAATGTCCTGACCTATATTAACGTCTTTCTCAACGTAGGGCACAGTTGTAATAGTACTATTTCAATCAGATAAATAGTGTCAATGAACATGCCTTTTTTCGTTAAGAAAGTAATATCTAATATGAGACACAACCGAGTTATATTTGGCATTGACTTTTGGGCTATAATGGCGCGATAATAAGTCAGGGACATAATGAGAGGCTGCCAGAGGTATTAAAATTATTTGCCAAGTCTTCATGCTAGTCTAAAAGCATAGGAGGTAAGCTTGAAACAAACAAATTGTAGAAACACAGCTGCGAAATGTATCCATAAAAAGTCTTAAAACATAAAAGTGCCGACATTCGTGTTTAGAATTTTAACTCCTGGCATACTATTATTGGTGTTTGAGACATTTATCAACTGCCGTATGCATTTTCATTAACGAGTTGTCTGCATTCATTAAATTTAAAAACGTATATCAATTTAGGCTAAAGTTTTACATCTCTACAGTATTATTTCTTTTCGAAAGGGAAGTTATATTTTGCTTATTCGTATCATCTTTCGTCTTATTCTCGTCTTGTTTTCAGCCTAAGGAAGTGTTGTCATGTAGTATATACTCAGTTATTGAACAGTTTCCTCATCAGAAGACAGACACAGATTTAACACATCACTTCATGTCATGTGATGTCATATGATGTCGGCGAGCATCAATAGTACCCGCTGGACGTGGTGCAACGATATTTGCAAAGGACTGTGATCCGGAGTCAAGGAGGAATGCGTACTACCCTAAAGGAACTCCCTTATTTAGCTAATGGGAACTTGCGGACTTATCATGTGATGTACTAACGGCTGTTATTGTTACCCATGTTGATAGTTTACTTTTAAATCACTCTTACACACTTCTTAAGCTAACAGTTTTCAACTTTTATGAGTCCAAATAAATTTCTTTGAATTTGAATTATAATTCTCCAATACAACGCAAAGGAAACTCCCACTCCCTCTGAAAAACAACAGAAAGCAGAAATAAAAACAAAAAAGCTCAACCCAAAAAGAAATTAAAAGGTAAGTGATAACTCGTTGGAAACACTTCATAGCATCACATGCAAATCGATTATTATATTTGTTAGTAACATTTAACTGTTAGGAACGATCTAGCATAATTACTTTACTGTTAATCCAGAGTGTCATCCCCATGTTCTCGCAAAGTGAAGGTTTGCAAAACTGGATGTCATCAGTCAGTGTGACAGATTTGTTCTTTTGAAAGCAAATGCAAACAATCGCGCAAATTGCACATCAGACTTCTACATAAACGCCAGTGATAAGATACGTACGATGTTTAATTTTGATTTGTGCAGTGGCAAGTGCCCTGAAGACAACGCCAGTGCTGGCCATCTCTGCTGGTGCAAGCTATTTAAATAAATAAATAAATAAATTGCGTAAAGAGAACTCAAGGAAACGATACAAATCGTGACAAGTAATATTTGTCTTTTTCTATGAACGACATAAGTTTATAAACATCTCCGACGCAAATTGTTTTAAAAGATGTTACTAAAATTCCGAAATCCTTTTACCTAAATTATTGCATGATTATTTTTTCTCTACCTTCTCTCTCCTGTACAGACGATTGCTCATATTTAAATATAAACGTCTCGTTGACAACAGGTCCAACACTGATCAAAGGCAAATGCAAAACATAGACAAGACCAACAAATAAAACACAAAAACCGTTGTGTTTGCAAAACTTTACATGGTGGTTTCTACAGGAATTAAAACCTTTAAATTTATTATGTTTCAACTAGTTTATTTTAACTTATTGCGGATGCTTGAAAATATTTTTATTGACCTAGAAATCGACGAGCCATAACGACATCTGTTGTTTTATGTAAATTTATGTAAACGCAAATTATATCCCGGATATTTCATTGTCACAGTTGTAATTCTAGGTCATTAGGCAAATTTAGAGAATTATTTAAAAGAAAATGTGTCGACAGCAAAAAATAATTTCATTTGTGCATGGCTGTCTTTTTCTAGACTTCTTGGTTTAAACCGCTTGGTTTCAATGTTCTAAGGCGGCGTATCCAGTAATATTCCTTTTCCTTCCTGGTTTTGGAACTCCAGTTGGGGTTGTGAGCAATTGCAATATGTGTTATATTACTGAAAACGTGGCTAGGGGAGGAGAAGTGTTCTGTGACCTGACTTCTGTACAGCTTCTTTGTCATCCAATCAGATCTATGAAGGTTGATCTTTCTGTGTAACTTTTCAGTTTCTCCGACATACTGAAGGCTACAGATCTTACATGTGATGAGATAAATTACATTCTCTGTTTTGCACGTTTTGTTTGGACTATGTGTGTTTGGTTTTTCTCTAGTCACTGTGCTAGAAAATGTCCTGGTCTCTATCATATGTTGACAGGTTTTGCACCTTTTATCGCGACAGGGACCAGATTGACTAGGGGGGTCTTGATTAGTGATTGGCGTTAACTTTACCCTGACTAGGATGTTCTTCAGGAGTTTTGGTCTCCGGTAGGCTACAACAGATTTGTTTGGGAGGATTAGCTTTAGTGCATCCGACGATTCCACGATGGGCCAGTGTTTCCCGATGATTTTACCTACTTTAAGGTTGTCTGGATGGTAGGTTAGGATAAATGGTACCCTATCGGCCTTTTCCTTCTTTCCTTATTTTAGTAGGTCATCGCGGTTTGTTTTGTCATTTTTGTTTTAGCCCTTTGGGTTGCCTCCGCAATCAGGTCTTTGTCGTAGCCTAGGTAAATTAAATGTTTAGATAGCTCTTCAGATCGTTTTAAGAATGCTTTATCATCGGATCAATTTCTGCGTATCCTCAGTGCCTGGCTATATGGGATGTTCCTAAAGCAGTGTTTGGATGACAGCTGGTTGGGAGGAAATACTGGCGTTTGTCGGTTGGTTTCGAGTAGATGCCTGTATGGAGTTTGTTTTCTACCAGTCTGGTTGTTATGTTCAAGAAAACATGGTCTGAGTTGAAGACTTCTGCCGTGAATTTTATTGAAGGATGGAAGTTGTTTGCCTTTGATATGAAATCGTCCAGACTTTCTCTTCCATGTTGCCACTTCATTTCTACATCATCGATAAAGCGTACCCACTGGTATGGTTAAGTTCAATTGATGCTTAAAGGACTGTTATTCGCCATATGAATTATATTCTTTATATATATATATATATATATATATATATATATATAACATATATATATATATATATATATATATATATATATATATATATATATATATATATATATACATATATATATATATAAACATTCCATATAAGGATAGTTTCTGAAAATTTTGTATACTTCATACGTGTACTTTTAGCAGTTTGAATGTTTGATCTGGATTCAATCGACTCACCACCGCGACGTCTAATAATGTTGGTTACAACCAGGACATGCAGATGACGCGATGGATAGATGCATGAGAAAAGTCCTTAGTTGAAGTTACCGTAATGTGTTATGAAAATTTATATCCCTTAGCCTATTCACAAAGCAGACCTTGCGCGAAGTATGGACAGTGTTTGTTGCCTCGGATGACACATGCTACTTATTTTCATATGGTTTTCAATTCTATTCTACGATATTGTACCAATATTGAGATACATTCATGAAGTGTGTCGCTTATCCCATTGCCGTATTTATTCTGTAAAAATATCTGTATCGGTCTCTGCATTTGTTTGAAAGACCGAATTTGGGTTTATAAAAAAAAAAAAAAAATCATTCTCTAAGCCTTTATCTGAAACAATTCTCTTGTATTTTAAATAGATTGCGAAAATTGTTAAAATCTTCACAAGATAGTACTTTTTCCCATCAAAACTTAATTCATTAAGATACGATCGGAATATTTCGGCACTCCCGTCCGGGACCTGACAATACTTTAGAAACGTCAACCATCGTTTTCCTGCGAATCTAGGATTGAATCTCCGTAGAGTACGAATTAAAATTTTCTAACCTCTATGAGAGTATTTTTTTTTGTATTAAATATAAATGTTAGTAATAACAAGCATTCTGTTGTAGAATCCACGGATAGCACTCTCAGTTCTGTTTGTTGTATATTTTTAATTTTGTATTTCTCTCTCTCGCTGTGTCTCTGTCTGTCTGTCTGTCTGTCTGTCTGTCTGTCTCTCTCTCTCTCTCTCTCTCTCTCTCTCTCTCTCTCTCTCTCTATATATATATATATATATATATATATATATATATATATATATATATATATATATATATATATATATATGAAAGATAAAATAACAACAACAAAGTTTTGGTGACGCACATAGCTAGTTGAAGATAGGTTTGATAGGTTCAATCTGCCTGATACTAAGGCTCCCTCGTTGATAACACTGTATACATTTCATCTCCTCTGAACAGTGTTATTGTGAGGTACAATCGTTTTATTCACATTTGATTTATCTTTACGGCAGTTTAGTTACACATACTATGGATGTAGTTTAGGGCAATAAGATCCATTTAATCTCAAACTAAGTCTAGTAATTAATGTCACTGAGTACTTTAGATAAATATGGGATTACTTCGGGGATAAATAATCAAGTGGATAGAGATGCAGTTTACGTCAATGGGGAGTCATGCCTCTCGGGGCATCCCTCAGACCGTACGTTAACAACATGCTCAGAGAATGACTTGACGCTTCCTTGTTTGGACAACTTGTACAGTTGCATTGGGCTGTCAGTGTCGCTTCTTTCGTGTACTATTGGTCCGTAAGGCGGTTGTGAAAGTGTATTCTTGGTGCACAGCGAGTAAGTGGACAAATAGTGTACTATATATATTCATCTCTATAATGATAAGTTATGCAAATAGTGTTTTGCCATTACTCATTAATGGTTGAGTTGTGCATATAATTTCTACAAAGACCCCAGAACAAGTCGAATATAATTCGAAAACAGATCGCTCTATTCGCGAGACATACAGCTCAATATTGTGTTACTAGAGTTATAAATAAGAAACCTGTGAATCACATAATGCCACAAATAAATATTGTGTACAAAGTGGCAATTTGTAAAGAAAATATACCACAAGTTTGTCATAAATTAAATGTATTGAAATTTACATGTAAGAAACAACACAATTTTGGACTGAATGAAATAATCATGTTACTTTTGATTTATTCTTGCAAAGACTCTGTGCATTTTTCTCTTACAAGTCAAAGTATTCCAAGCAAAGTAGTTACAAACACGATATTGATCTGCATCGCGTGACCCATTTTGTTATAAGTGACTGAGCTGGGCTTTGTGTGATAAGAAAACTCCGAGTCTATATAAGGTAACATACGTCTAGGATTATATAGAAAGTTGACTTCTAATGGATACCATTTGTAAATAAAAGCAATTCGTCTTCTTCATCAAACCGAAAAAAAATATTCTAAACGTATTTGAAAATAAATGCAAATTGACGTACAGGAAACATACATTCAAAGGTATCTTAGATGATTTATAGAATCTTCAAACTAAGGACCGTTATGTAAGTCAGCTACCTACGTTTTTATTCACATTTGGATATATTTTGGCAAATTAGTTGCAAATAGTAAAGAGATGGTTTAGGCCATCTGATCCGTGTAATCTCGCAATAAGTTAAGTAAATGACTCATTTAGTGTGTTAAATAAATATGGGATAACTTCGCATAAGAAACCAGAAGATATATGTGTAATTTCTCTGGCAGTTTACATCCATGGGGAGTCGTGCCCCTCCGGGTATCCATCTGACTGTATGTTAACAACATGCTAGGGCACAGATTGCACTCTTTCTTGTGTGGACTTCTGTACGTTCACTCATAGAGAAGTCTGCTCTCGCGGCAGGATTTATCTCAATGAGGTTTTTTTTTGTTTTATTTTCATTTGCGGATGGTCCGTAAGAGGAGTATTTAAGTGCATTGTGCGTGCACAGTGTGTAAGGGGAGAAAAACGTACCACATATACATCTTTTCAATAATAAGATATGCAAATAGTATTTTACAATTTATTCATTAAGCGAGCAGTTGTATAAATAATTTCTAAAATGTTTCCCAAAACAGTCGCATGCATTTCAAAAACGGATCTCTCGACTCGCGACATGCAGATACGTATTATTGTATCAAGAAGAAATTTGTGTGAATCACATAATACCACAAATAAGAGAAGATACTTTTTGGAAAGCAGTATTAATGATGTCAGTAAGGTAATTTCTATTTAATTTTTTTACATTAAATAGAAGTAAATGGTCAGCATTTTTAAATAGAAATTACCCTATTGACATCATTAATACTGCTTTCCAAAAAGAATCTTCTCTTACACAACTTGAATCTTTGTAATGTAAAATCAAAAATAGAAATGAAGATATCATTCCTTTTGTTATTGAATATAATCCAAGTTGTTTGCCTAATATAGGTAAGATTATCAAGAAATATTGGAATTTATTAAAATTATCATGTAAAGAAAGTGTTAAATCGCTACACGAAAGCAAACCCGCACTTGCTTATAAGAGGACTAAAAATCTTAAAGATTTCCTAATTAATTCTAAACTAGAAAAAGAATATCATATAAAAAGGGATCATCAACTAAATGTAATAGACCTAGCTGTTCGCACTGTTCTTTTATTACTGAAAATACTTCTTTCAATAGTATTAATACGAAAGAAAAATTTAATATACGTTGTGATACTAATTGTGCAACATCAAATGTTATTTGATCACATGCAAAATATATGGCATCCAATATATTGGACAAATCAGTCAACAAATATCTAAACATATGAACCAACATAGATCAGACATAAAAAAATTATATCGATCAATCATTTTCATCTCATGTTGCCGCACATTTTAACACGAGTTCCCATACTTTGCAAGATTTCTTCTTTCAACCTATTGTTATAGTTGAGTCTGAGAATGAACGTCTGCTAAAGGAAACTTATTGGATTCACCATCTTAATACGGTATATCCAAAGGTCTCAATTCCAAAACACTATACGACATTCATTAATCAAACTTTTTTTCACTTGTGTCCCATGTTTACAATTAGTTAAGAATATTTTTATAGTATTCGAATTTATAGAATAACTTAACTAGTGAAAGTGTAAACTAATGTCATAAAATTAAGTTTACTAATTCTTTAAAAATGAAAGGGCATTTTAAAATTAATTCTCAATATATTATGATTAATTATTTATAAATACATATTTATTTTATGATTATAAGTATTATGCAGACCATAATGTTTAATTATATAATTTGCGTTCTGATGAAATATTGAACATTCTTCAATAATATATCAAGATATGATATATTATTATTTTTTAAAAATATTAATAAAACTGTTTATCTCCATTTATTCATAAATTATATATATATATATATATATATATATATATATATATATATATATATATATATGCACACACACACACACACACACACACACACACACACACACACATCTTTGGGCTTACTCTTAAGTAACAAAAACAGGCGAAACCAAACAAGCAAGTAATTATTTCTCCAAAATATAAATATATTTCCCTAAATAAAAGTCCATGGCAGTTAAAGAATTAAAAATAACTTCCAGTGGATTATGAATGTTCTAACGTGTTTATGTGCTAACGTGCTAGTACTACTGAAGACTCACAGTTCAATATCAAAATGTCTTGACTTGAAAGTGCTCTCGTGAAAGTAGAATATCAGTGACGTCCTTGTGAATTACACATAATTTAACAGAATTATTTAAATATTCAAGTCCTTGAATAAATTCTCATAATCCAATAGATACTGATTGTTTAAATTAAATCTTTTCCACATTACTGATTCCTACGGAAGCCCATTAGCGCCGGGTAAAAAATAAAATTTGCGTTTTATGAGATAGTATTGCGTTGTTACGAGATAAGATTGCGTTATTAGGAGATATTATTGCATTATTACGAGATAGGATTGCGTTTTTACGAGATAATATTGCGTTATTACGAGATTAGGAGATAATATTGCGTTTTTACGAGATAATATTGCGTTATCACGAGATACCAGAATGTATGTGAATATGTACCGATCATCATATAGTATTTCATCAGTAGAGAGGAATTTTTTTCATAAAAGTTCCGATTTCAATTTTTTATATGTTATTGTACACGATGAGATTAGACAGGGCGTACATAGAACATAAAATATTACCCTAGCTGGAAAATTAGTTTTCTTCATTGAATTTAATGTGGTTTTGTTTTAATTTTGAAACTTACATTTTATCGCACGTTTCGCATACAATGCATATCTTGTGTAGTTTTTAATTCTCTTCGAATATCACATATGCCTAAATAGTAATATATGAAGTACAGTCATTGGTTGCATTTGGCAAGATGTTCTAGTAAAATAAAACTGGTTAAATTTTACCTGACGCAGATTTTCAACACTTTTAGAAAAAGTTATATAATAATGTTCATACCATATGAAAGGCTACACTGTCCTTCCAGCCATCTGTTTGTCACACAGTTAGTTATGTGTTTGTGTTTATGTCAAATTAAGCAGTGCGTGGCAGCATAGATATTTCCTGAACCCATTTCTGGTTTGACTTGAAATGTATCTGAATCAGTGTATTTGCTTTACAGACATATTGCAATTATGTTCGACATTTTGACTTTGTTTTACATTATTGGATTTCTGTTTAGGTATTTGCAATTTTTCCGGTAGAGGACAATGTTCCACGTTCAAACTCGGCTTCTAATATACATGATATACACTGTCTTTTGTGTGCCTTTTCCTGTTATTTACAATTATCTGTCTTTCACAAGCAATTCCATTTATATGCAGTACACCAGCATCAGCAACAGCACATTTCATTATGATTAATATTCACATGAATTTCTCATTCAGACCAAATTTTACTTAATGTACTGTCAGAATTCTTATTCCATGGGATGTTTTGAACTGAGTACCTATTTCTATCCATGTTGAAATTTATCTATTGTACATGTACCACACTCTGACTGCTATTGTAAAAGTTGCATAATGACTATACATGCTTGAATATCATCACATTCCATGTTTAATTTTCTTGGAAGAGGTACTGTTGAAATAGTGAGACAAAAACTCTTGAGTAAGTTTTGTGCTGTTATTTGCATTTGTTTCAATATGTTGCCATTTTGATCTCATCCTATGATTAATGTTGCAAAATGTGAAACTTTGTATTGACATTGTCCATCTATCCGTAAGTCTGGCCAGCATCAATTAGAGGATTAAGCATTTGAAATGGAAATAGTTCTTGATTATCTTTTGGGATCAATACCAGACGGACAAAGAAGCACAGGTGCTCGTATCATTGCCTGCAGTTTACCTAACAATTATATATGTACTATATAATACTACTATTATTATATAGTACATGTATGATTGCTATGCAATTTGTAAGCAACTATACTATCCCCTGTGGGTTTGGTTTGGTCTTTTGTGCCACAGCAACACAAGTAAATTTTAAAACCGAGGCAAGTAAAGTGCCTTATCCCATTATCTGTAAGTTAGATGTTATGAAGACTTAAACAATATTAGTTGCCAGCGAAAAATACTATTTGTGATTTGTTTCTAGCGATCCATTGAGATTAAAGATAGTGGATCCTAGTAACATTGACCAAGAGTCAAATTCTGTGCTTGATTTGGATCTTTATTTACACAGAAGAGATTTCTTTCATGCAAGTCTGAATTGAAGCTTCCCTTGATACTGAGGTTCACGCTTCACTTTGGTGTGAAAACCTCCTATAATTCATGTAGCTTGCAAGGAAAATAGTACTTATTTTAGCAATGCATCCTCAACAAACATAAGATGAAGTTCATTTATTTATACTTACCATAGAATTAAACATTACTTTCTTCAATCGAAACTTCCACCTCTTTTTTAAAAAAATTTGGTTATACTAACACTGATTCACCAATTTTTTTGGGTGGGATGATTATAAATATATTTTCGAAAATTGATATGTTTTTAATTCATGGGTTCAGAATATATAAACGTGTTGTTTTTTAATGACTGATGTCATATGATTTGTGGAAGTCTCGAACCTTTATGTAAACCAAATCAGCTGAATTTTTATTCAGTTCAAGGCAACAAATGCCCACTGAATTTTATCAGTTGTAATTATCAGTTATTTTATTCAACTGGTTTCGTGTTGTTAAATTAAGACTGACTTTTCATTCATTTTTTTCAGCTGCTCAGATAGTGGTCCTACAATGCAAGATGTCTACCCTGATATCTTATGTTGGTTTTGGTCGACCCGAACAATATAAATATCAGAGTAGGCGCCTTCAATGGTAGGACTACTCGGATAGCTTTGATCCAAATGCCGTATTTTCGTAGCAGCAGACAAAATCACATATACAGATTTATAAAATGGCAGCAATGTCAATGCTTAACTCGTTAACCCCAGGGGATTCTTTTCATTTTCGCCTGAAATTGGGGTAAGACACGCGAGATTTGAGTTACTGCATAATACATCAGATGCATCTGCTTCCGGGTGACTTTCGTTTAGCCGGATGTCCCGGTGTATATAAAGAAGTTGTTTTCGGCTGGCTGTTTCGCATGCACATTTTGGACTTATTTGTAAACGTGCACGTGTGCAGTTCTGACCGGTCTGCTTTTTGGTTTTTGGTGCACTACGGTTTAGTATTTTGCATGGGGTTATATTTTTAAAGACAAAGAATTTTCCCCGGTTTTCCTCACTGGTTATACTAACTATTTAAAAGACCTCGCGTATCTTAAGTACTGTTAGAATAACTTTTAATTCTCATTATTTTGGTGTATGATTGATGGGCTATAGAATATACAGCTTGGCCTTATTGATGTGCAACTCTTAAATAACCTAGTTTTTACATTTATATATTTGGTAATTCATTAATTACACTTTCAGAAGCTGATAGTGTCTAGTCTGGCAAAATCCATTGTCTCTATTTCAATAAATGCTAACGATAGTGTACTTTATACTACAAGGCTCATTTGTTAGCACAAAGGAGCAGTCATTTAAGTTAGCTGTGTGCTTTGATCATGTTCAGTTTCCAGAAGTACAATATTTAAAAAAAATTCAGCCACCGTACATGTAAGTAACAAAGAGATATGCCAACATTCTTTCCATTGTTCATGTTTCAGATGTGAACAACTTCACCTTACTATCTACACTTGCTCAGAAGTTCATACTATCTGTAGAGCGCCCCCTTAAGATCTCAGGTCAGAGAGGCAAAGTAACAAAAACAAACACCTGGTCCAAAAAGATGTAATTTCTGACCTTCAACAATCGTGTATCAAAAATAATTTTTTTTTATTTTGACGCCGTATTTTGTAATGTTAGTAGATCATTTAGTATCAATGTAGAGCTACTTTTATTTTTCTGTCGTACTACCCACGTTTGGTGTATCATTTAGTATCATTGTAGAGGTACTTTTACTTTTCTGTCGTACTACCCACGTTTGGTGTATCTTAAATGATTTTGACGGTACAGAGCTCAAGAAAAAGGGTACAACTTCAGACGCGTACACGTGGCGCGCGGGGTTAATGAGTTAAATTGATTGTAGCATTATACATAACAATTAATGGGTCACCATAGGCGAAACAGGCCCAACCACTAGTTTTAGGGCTGCTACCAATACGTATCAACAGTGGGTAGAATTAAACGGCACAAGAATTACCTGACAGTCTTACTGTAGAAAATGTCTTGTACATTTGAAACAAATTGTGCTAAACATACAGTCCCTCTCTGTCTCTCTGTCTGTCTGTCTGTCTGTCTGTCTCTCTCTCTCTCTCTCTCTCTCTCTCTCTCTCTGCTGGTTATGTTGCCTTGGTCATGTATATCTAGTAATTTCCATATTCCACAGTGTGAGGGAAAGGCGGCGACGCTCTAGTTTACACCATTTTACACATGTTTAGGTTGAAACGCTGAGCACTAGGAGTATAAGTATATTTTTTTTTAAAGTCACCGAAAACAAAATTAAAGACTAAAATGGGCAAAATGCTTTGAATACAAGTGATCAAGTTTTGATATAAACGACATTCTTTTGAAAAGGCAAGGACCTCCTCAGCTGGAACATCATTATGAGACGAACCCCAGGGAAAAATGGTTGCGTGTTTTGTCATTGATGTAGCTGATACGTAGGTCTAATACAAGATATAACAGCCTCCCTCCTCATATAACTATTTGAACCAACCACTTCCTTTTCATAATTATTTAAAGCCTGAAAAATTATTGTACGAGACCAATTCATGTATAAATCCCTTGCAAAGTGCTTGAAATACTGTACGAGACCAATGCATGTATAAATCCCTTGCAAAGTGCTTGAAATAATGTACTCTTGTGAGCTATATGATTTATGTAGAAGGATGCCTTATTTATGGACCAGACGTATTGCTTGGTTTCTGGTGTCTTTATCCACAAAGAGTCCGTAATCCAGTTATATGACAGTGGTCTGAAGGAGCACTCTTAATAATGATGCCACGAAAACCGAATAACCTCTGCCATGGACAGAAAGACATGAATTTGTTTTTGTTGTGTACGTCTACGTGATAGTGCTTCTTTAACTGCACGTGAACATGTTAAAATTAAATCGTACCAGAGCAAACAGAAGAAGGATACACCCAAGTTACGGACCCGGGCTGACTTGGGTTTGTATCGAGCCTGCATGCCTTGGATTGCGAGTCAGGTACTGTACCAAGTGAGGTACCGCTATAACAGAGCATTTCGTTATCCACAATTTATATGAAGAGCTGTAAAACTTTTGAAATATATTTTGCCAAAATTTTCAAATCACATTGAAAACGCCAGAACCCATTTCCTCTATAGCATCGAGTTTTCAGTTTTAATGCTGATTTTTACGTATATTGCGACTTCTAATTGACGTTGTTAGTTTAACCTAGATTGTTGAGATGATACCGAAAAATCCGATAGAAGCGCAATCTACAAATTATGACAACTCTAGATGAACAATTTAAATTCTTTCATCAGGGCTTTTCTAGGAGCGTGTAAACTAACTTTCTGTTACAAAAATCTTTTTAATAACCAGTCTACAGTGTCACAATGAAGTGGTTTACACCAATTTTTTCAAGTTCCAAGGACATTTTTCCCTTTACCATGTCCCTAACTAGTTCTTAAAAAAGAAGCGAAGAATTAAATGAAATAATGCTCATTGTCTTTGGAGCATTCTATTATCAGAAGACTAGGGGCAGTTTTGCAATTATCGCTGAGTCGATTATGGTCTAAAGACTAGAACAAGATGTGAGTTTACGGTATGGCCCTGAGTTCGGGGAGGGGGGACCATCCCACAAAAATTGGAGTCATATTTTTGAACAAATTTCGGCCCAATTTGTATACCATTTACTCACTAAGAGTTTTTTATTGAATATAGACAATAGTGAAGTGTCTTGACCAAGAACTCACAACAAAAGCTTCTCCGAGCTAGCCCACGTTGGGTTCGAATTTAAAACCCTTTGCCCACGAGGTTTGCAGCAGCCGACCTAGGCTGGTCAAGGCCAGATTCAAATTTGAGACTCTTTGCTCACAAGTTAGGCACTCTGCTACACTATTAAGTTAACCTGGCCCCATATGTGAGAAGAATATTATGCATGAATACAACATTAATTGCTGGGAAATATGTCGTTGGGTCCTGATTCTTTATATGTACATAAAGGAAGTTTTAATCAGCGATCTTATGACGCCATGAAAAGATCTATTCAACGCTGTATTGACTGCATATGGTGACTCTGCTTATCCTGTTTGTTTGCACGTGTATTAAATTTGTGCTTGATATCACACCGACCCATTCTATCCATTTTGTAATTTGGAGCGTTGTATGAACCGTGATAATAGTCACATGATATATTCACCTGTGATAGGCAAATAACAAATACACATACATTAGAACAACATGACAATAATATCCAAAGTAAGATTTCCAACGTAAGAAAGCTGTAATTTATTGGTCATTCGACATCGATGGAACTACCGATTATCAGCTGATAAAACCCTGTAATTCGAAACAACGACGGACACTAGGTTTACACAATTCATTGTGGATGTACAATTTGTCTAACATTGAATTTGTTACGGAAAAACATGTAAATTTATCTCAAAGACATCTTTAAAGGACTGTAACTATATATAAGGATACTTTGTGTATCTTTATACAATAAAGTCCATAATAAATGCAATCAAAACGAGGAAAGTGCAAGACTGAATAAAGTTTGTAGTTGGCAATTCATTTATTTGATAAGTGATGTTGTTCTTATAGAGTGTTTTTTTTTTTGTTTTGTTTTGGGTTTTTTATACAATCTCTCAGTTCCTGATACAAATTTACAGCTTCATACTGATCTACTGGCTGGTTCCAGTGATTCCTGTCCATCAGAATCAGGCACAACTTGCATAAATCCTCGTCACAAGGCAAGTCATTCTTTGCTTGGCATTCTTCGTCACTTACTTCTTTATCTAAATTGTCTACCCTGGCAAATTAAATTATTGAATCCGTAGAGATGTGGCAATGTGTAAAGCAATAGGGGCTTGTCGCAAAGTAGTCATGTAATCCGATTACTTTGAATGCAGTGTGTGTTCTACACTTCAGCGACGTTTTCTTGTTCAGCCTGTAAAATAGTTAATTGAATCTTGTGAAATCATCTTCTCGATACCGTCTTTTTCATTTCGAGTGCTGTATTTCAGAAAAAAAATTAAATAAATATAATTATGTTAATGAAAACCACTGACAAAAACTGCATGCTGTTCCTGTATTGGTTGACTGTGACAAGATTTTAGTCTTCCTGTTAATGCATGAAATTACTGTGTTTTTGTTGTTGTTGTTTTCTTTTTAAACTACGTGTCAGTTCTTTTCCTTACTGTTATCCATGAAGAAACTTAATGGTAGTATTGTACATTTTATAAAATTGCACATGAAATCATTACTCATATTTAACGTCGCAAATTTCGTTTAATTTTTTTGCAGGCATTTTTCATAAAATAAATAATTAATATAGATCCGCGGAAAGCCATGTCTTGCCAATTTCTGCCTCTGGCTATTAAGTTGCCTTTACTTCCAGGAAGAGAAGAGAGCCAGTACAGTAGCATGTACTGCCTTCATGCATATATACATTGGGTTTTCGCATGCTGAGTCTCTCTCTCTCTCTCTCTCTCTCTCTCTCTCTCTCTCTCTCTCTCTCTCTCTCTCTCTCTCTATATATATATATATATATATATATATATATATATATATATATATGATGGTAGTTTTATGGTGGGTATCTCGATGATATTCTAGTTGTGACCACGGGGTTTTGTCCCCAGGGACAGGAAAACACCATGGGACATAACGCAGGGGCATGACTCTAGGGCAAGGTTGGTTTAGAACTAATGTGAACTGGTTACATACATAATGACAAAGAAGCTGTACAGAAGCCATATATATATATATATATATATATATATATATATATATATATGTATATATATATATATATATGGGTTTGGCTGTTTTATTGATGGAATTGCAGTCCTTTAAGTCTCAAGTTTGGAACACTTATTACTGAAATTAGCACCTGACTCTTTGGTGAGGAATTGAAAGCACATGTTTCAAACACATGTAGGTCCAGAAAAGGCTGCAGCTGATATCCTTTTCTCCGCACAGACGTTGACATCCAGGTTTCACCTATACTGATAAATATAGGTTGATCACGAGCATTCAGAAATTTAAAGTTATGGAATTTTTAATTTCATGGTGTTTGCGTAGGTTTACTATGGGAACTGCATTAGTACCGTGAGTCCTATTGGAAGACGCAAAGTGGCAAGCGTATGTCCCTTTACGAATGCCGTTTTCTTAACTAAGTCATGCATACGATAAGGTAATACTTCAATATTGAAAATACTTGTATGTTAAGAAATACTCACTTGAATAATTTCCAGGAAACAAAATGGTAATAATTGTTTATCCAGATAGTCCCCGCTAAAGTAACCATCTTGGTGCATTTGTCGGAATAGATCGATCCAGTATTGTAGGCATTGTTTCTTGAGGACATTCCACCAAATTTAACACGCTGATTTGCCCTGCTGTCTCCACATATAACACTATTGTTACCAGCACGATCGTCTTGATGACTTCTCATGAGGAATGCTTGCATTTTGTGTAAGACGGTATTCTCTACTCCTATGTCAGTGCGCATTATTCGAGGGCATCCTTTCCGACACTTAACCGCTTCAATGAAATAATGAGCAATACTACGTGCCATTCCTCCACCACTAGCCTGTAACTAAATTATATGTCGGGAAAATCCATCAACACATCCATTAATGAATATTACGTATGGTTTTAGTTTATCATTAGAATCTATATGCCAGGTGTATCACACCGAGTCATCACCGGAACAACGGCGTGAAGACATTACAAACATAAATCATGAACACGATGATAGACTTCACTGTTTATAATATGACACTGTAAGCTGGAGTATCCAAAGAGGATCTGCGATTTACTAAAATTGTTTGTATTTTCGTCCGTGGTTGGATCTGTTGAAACAACCAAACAGTCACTGCATAGATTCCGCTTTATGTCAGAGATCCATTTCTCGATAATTCAATTTCTGAAAGGATACAGGCCTGTGTTAATATGTAATACACGATAGTGTGCACCTCCAGGGGAAATAGGCAACATGGATACCGACATTAAACGATTACAGATCCCCTACCGAGTGTGAACTTAATACCCCATACGGGCAAACATTATGCAACGTGTTGTTTGATGAAAATAATTCCAATAGGCTGTTCGCTGATCGTTTGTTGCACTCACTGGCTTCCATCGGGTATTAGATAAACTATCGGCTTGGTATGACAGAAAAGGAAACAAACACGGGGACAATCAGGTCAGGAATGAAAACAATTACAAGTCCCATGCGTGGAAACGTTTTCCGTCACCGATGAACGGGGACGATCATCATTGCGTGAGTAAGTGTGTCATTTTCTTATATAGAAAAACATCTTGTCTTAGTTCCAGAGGTGTGGTAAGTGGGTCGTAAAATGACTCACCAAGGCCCGTATTGTGTTTTTCATATACCTCGATAGGTAACGCCAAAGTGACAATGCCGGGCTGGATCGCGGATCGATAAAAATCAACACGGATGAGGCAATGAGGCCGACGCAGGACAATTTAAGGCTTCCATCACGGATCCAAAATATAAAAGTGCGCTGAGGACGAGAGAGAGACATACCCAGACATTCAGACAGATATTGTCTACTATTGATAAAAGATTGCACTTCACGGGCTCATTGCGCATTTTATTCAGGTTAAACAATAGTTATTGCATTTATTTGTTACGGTTTATGCTTTTTTAACACTGGTATTGCAGGTATAATATTTAATATAATGGAATCCACGTGCATTGCTACGCATAGCAGAGTAAAATACAATACTAATCTTTCGTATGAATTTATTCTGGAAAGACTAGTGAATCTTCATCGTCATGTTTATTTTCAGTGTTTATTAATAATGTGGATAAAAATTGTATTGAAAAGGTTATGGATAGTCCAGACTTTGGCGTGATAAAGATGTATTTAATAACGTATATTTTACTTTGTTGTAATGTGTGAGCATGTCGTCGTGATGCAAATGAAATACTAATAAATACAATGAAGAACATGGTCATGTTTCTCTGGAACAAACGCGAATAGCAAACGATGTTATTTGTGAGTAAATTTATATGTTTATCAATTGGTTTTGCTACTGAAAGTTCATTAAAAAGTGAAGAAAATCTCTCTAGCAGGAAATACAAAATAATTTTGAATGACATTTCACACAAAGAATCTATAGTAAATCCAAATAAAAGTTCATGGATAGCAGGAATTAAAGAACTTTTAAGACCACTTCTTTTTTTAAGTATAGAGGCCGTAATGCTGATGTGTTCATACAAGTAGCAATGCAACGTTTGAAAGATAATTGTGTTGAAGAATGAAATTCTAGGTTCAAATCCTTTAGTAGAGGAAAGCTATATATTGATGTTGCAAATATTTTTTCATGAAAAGAATATCTAATATTACTCTCAAGAATTGTAAAGCTCATATAGGACAATTTCATTCTTTCATTAGACTGTCAGTGTTACGCGGAATACAGACGCGAGTATTACCTAGATATTTATGATGGCATCCAACTATATCGAATTTATGAGCCTACTGTCGGGTGAAAATCTTAAGATTGTACGAAATTTAAGTAGAGCGTTTGAATTTCACATTGAAATATTGAAGTCTGTACCATATTTTCATTGAGGCGACTAATGATTCGGAGGAATTAATAGTTGAAAGTTAACTGGTCGAT
The DNA here is from genome assembly GCA_016617855.1 of Megalonaias nervosa. Classification (NCBI taxonomy): domain Eukaryota; kingdom Metazoa; phylum Mollusca; class Bivalvia; order Unionida; family Unionidae; genus Megalonaias; species Megalonaias nervosa. The sequence continues at coordinate 7,205 of JAECUM010070059.1, read as the reverse complement.
AACAGAGATGCAAGCCACGAATCCAGAGTTTGTGTGTGTGTGTGTGTGATTTGAATTTTTAACTTGCTTTTAGAAAAGCTTTCAGTCATATCGCTACGATGTCTGCAGCGCGGCAGTTTATAGTGATATCTAGCATTGGGGCATTATGCGGCAGATATGAAGCATCCTGTCCCACCCAGTCACATTATCCTGACACCAGGCCGACTAGTCCTAACACTAACCTCTTAATGCTGAGCGCCTAGGGAGGCAGCTGTTAGTCGGGGTTCAAAAGCGCGACATCTCGCATCCGGGGCGGACGCACTAACCACTAGGCCAACAGAGCGGCCCGAATCAAGAGTATTCTGATAACTGATATTACTTAAGAAGGTACATCTGTACAATAACATTTCTTTTCCAAAGGGAAGTTATCTTTTGCGGATTCGTACCATCTTTCATCTTATTCTAGTCTTGTCTTCAGCCTAAGGATGTGTTGTCGTGTAGTATATACTCAGTTAGAGCACAGTTTACTCAGCAGAAGGCAAACATTAATTTAACTGATCATAGGATGTCATGTGATGTCATATGATGTCGGCAAGCATCAATAGTACCCACGGGACGCGGTGCAGTGACTTTTACAAAGGATTGTGTTCCAGAGTCAAGGGGGATGCATACTGATCTAAAACGAACCCCATTATTTTGCTAAAGGGAACTCGCGGACTTTTCATGCGAAGTACTAAGAGCTGTTAATATTGCTCGTGTTGATGGTTTTCTTAGATATCATCCTTGAACTACTTATTTTATTAGTCCCGTATCCGTTTCTTTAATTTCAACTGTAACTGTCTCCTTCAACGCAAAAGAAAGAGCCCCCACACCACTTCCGAAAAAAAGCAAAATACAGAAAAACACCCAACCCCCAAACCCCATCCCCAACTCAAAACATATTAATAGGAACGTGAAGACTCGCTGTAGAAAAAAAACCATGAGGATCGCAAGCAGAAAAATGTATTTTATCTGTTAGTAACAATTAACTGATCTTTTCAAATTACGTTGCTCTAAATGCAGAGTGCATTCCTCAAGTGCGGGCAAAATGAATATTTCAGTACAATCAGCCCGTGTGACAGATTTGTTCCTTTGGAAGAAAAAAACAACCGCACAAATTGTACATCATTTCTACACATAAAAACGACTGATGGGATATATACAATGTTTAATTTTGATTTGTACAGTGGCAAGTGCCCTGGAGACAACGCCAGTGCTGGTCGTCTCTGTAGTTGTGTAAATGTCCACAGCTGCCTTTGTTGTTTCAAGCTGGTGTCAGACTGGAGAGCGCCAAAGAAATTGAGGTAGAAAATAAAAACATATTTTGGGGCTAGATAAATCACAAATAACATTGCATGCAATGTTATAGGTGCTAAATCTTTCGACACTATTCGAGATATCAGTAAAACATTTTTCAACACGGAATCTAAATGGTTCATGGTGTGTGGGTGCGTACGTGCATACATACATACATATGCAATGATAAAATCTAATCTTAAATACAAACGCAAAAAGACGATTCAGTAGCAGTATGGATAGATATGCATTGCCTCAAACTAAATTTTATCTGTAGTTATCAACGATATATATATAGCCCGTCTTTGGTCGTAGATGCTATTTATGGTCTTGCTGCAGCAACTACTGTCGGTCTTGGTGTGACTGGTAACACGGCAACAAAGACCATCGTAGATGCACCAATTGGAATTATTGCCGGGCTTAATCAATAGTAATCGGTGTCACTGATTGTGCTAGCAAATTAATTTCGATGCGACTGCACTCACGAGTACGTGCGTATTCAGAAGTGCTTGAAGCGGTACAGCACAGTCTCAATACTGTCAATAAGCTGTATTCAGTGACAATCAAGGATAAAATAATTAGCACGGCTGTGTTTGAAATAGAGCTGGCAGACTCGTAAAATCACAGACAATTACGATCACAGATAAAAACAGCTCGGATTTACAAAAGTTAAAGTCGAATAAAAACAGGCGGAGACCTGGTTATCGATTGAAACAGCAGCTGTTTTGTGAGTGTAGAGTCTGTAGACTGTAGTGTATCGATCGCTACCGTATGTAACCACACCTGTTAAAAAACCGATTAGTGCTAAATTGCTGTTTTTCCCCTCTGGAGCTATTTGGGCACTGATACACGTCACAGGCTCTACCACCATGACTGGTCACACTCACTGAAATTAAATTTCTTAACTTTCATGGGTCACATCTGGGCTCAGAAAGTCACAAGGAGAGTCTATGACAGGTGTCAGTTATTCAAAGGGGCTATAGGGGCAACACAGACACGTCACTACTAAGCTGGTAAACTTGTATATATGAAAGACATGGGTGCAAAATTCTACTCCAACTCTCCAACTCTCTTAGCAAATAATGACTCTCAAAGAGCGCGACCTAAATAGATGAGAACCTACCATTATTGACGTGAGGAAAAGCTGAACTGTAGAGGGAACAAATAAAACCTCTGTTACACTCTAGGGTAATTATAGTACTCGCCGAGAAGGACAACCCAGACTTCTGCGTTAGAATTTATCTCTTGACATCATAAGGCAGCCATAACAAGCTGATGTGTCAGAGAGCTGCAGTTAACAAACTGCCTTTACGTCTGCTTAAACTGAGTACAGTATTTAAGTAATACTATGTCAGATAGACATGCAGCATCTATTAACTAACCTTTTCCAATTAAGATTATTAATTACATCGTTTCATAGACACCGAAAAGTGATATTTTTGGCAGAGGTTCATTTGAGCTAGTGGGAAATTATTTCAGATTGAAAATGAAAGGCTGTCAAAGGCATAGAAATGATACAACAAAAGTGTAGGTCAATAATATTCAAAACGTCACAAGCAAGCTTGATATATGAGAAATTAAAGAAATGCAGCAGCAAACTGTGTCGATAAACACTTACTTAATTATTATTATAACAAAGTCCAAATATTATTTTGTTTCCGAAATTTGTTCCTGGTACACTATAATTGATGTTAACGTAAATTAACTAATTACATGCGTATTTTAATAAAATTTTGAACACTTCACTCAAACTTAAATATTATATCCACTACGATTAAAGTTGATATCTCTACGCTAACATTTACCATCAGAATAAATTACCTTCCAATAAAAATGAATTGTTTGCTAATTCATAGAATATCATTTTATTGTTGTCTTCATCCAATAGAAGAGTTATCCTGTAATATATATTTCACCATACAATAGCATTTGATAACATTTTCCTCCCTAATATTAGATTTAGCACATCATATGACACGAGCTGGCATCATATAACATCATTTAGTGTCAATAGTACCCGCTTAAAATGGTGTAATGATCTTTGTCAGGCTATACATTCCAGGATCAAGGGGACATGCGTAATTACCCCAAACACGTATGTAACCAATTGGATGTCGAGATCTTATCATGTGATGTTCTAGACATTGTTATAGTTACCCATTTTCAGAGAATACATCACAAATCATCTTTAGGGTTCCTCTATGCCAGCGATGTTCAATCTTTCTGACTTCTATATTCTTTTACTTACGTTCAATTGTAGAATATCCATGAACATTGAAAGCGCGGGAGGGGTGAAAGAAAACATTACTAGGCAAGTGATGACTCATTGTAATATACCAAGGAAAGCACAAGCATCTCGATTAGCTTACTTGCTGGTAAACAATTTTTCCGGATTACTTTGCTCTAAATGTTGTTTTCTTCCGCATCTGCTGGCAAAAGGAAGCTTTTCGAAATTTGCTAGCGAACACCATCAATGACTGATTTGTTCCTTTCAAAAATTAAAAACAATATAAAAGCTGTAGCACAATTGTTCATCAAACCTCTTTGACAATACAGATGAGATACATATAAACTGCAGTCTTTACTGACGCTGCGACGCATGCCTTGGGGATAACGCCAATGCATGCTTTGAGCAAACCCACCTTCGAGACAATGGTAGGAATGTTATTTGGTATATACTTAATGCACTTGCAAGACTTGCTGCATGCCAACGTTGATTGCACAGCCGGGAAACATTTGATCCCTTATTCCTGTGCATATGATAGGTCTGCTATTACATGGAGCACTGAGCTAAGAGATCGGATGTTATTATGGATTTAACGCCAGTTTGCATTGCACGATTATCTAAAAGGGCTATCATTATATTTGGTGGACAAAGAAAACGGGAAGACCCCAGGAAGAACCACCGACCCACGGGGAGGTACCAGCAAGATTTCTCACATACATGTTGCTTGAGCCTGAGACTCGAACCCACGTGGACAGAGGTGCGATGTAAGTGAGCCGTAAAGACGAGCGTCTTAAACCACTCTGCCACCCAGTAAGCCTAAGAGGTCGATAGCTGGCTTACATAACTGATCTTTTGTTTAATGATTCAATGTGTTACATAAGATAACTTGGCTGAATGTTTCTTATACCTCGATTTTCATTTTTGTTTTCAAATACAGTTAGAGATTGTGTTCGGTTGGATAAAGAAAAATAATTCCTTTTTATGCAGAAATGATATATATTAGATGTTAACATCTTACATAGTGCTAAACATTTCATACCTTATAAAGACTCTGTTTTCATATCACACAGAACCCTACTGACTGAAAATCGGTCATACGATGCAGATCAAATAGTGTTAGCAATTATTTGGCTTGGCATATTTGCACTTGTAAGACCCCTTTGCATAAAATCGTTGAAAGGATAAACGAAAGGGAAAGATTATTAATTCATTAAGTCCAAAAACAGTATTGTTCTTTCAATGCAAGCTTAAATAGATTAATTTTATGAGACGACCTATCGTATATTATCTCTGCAGAGGTACTGAGCCACATTTGTACGCAAGTTTCATTTGCGGCATTATGCGATTTAAACGTTTCATAATGATATGATTATTTAAAATAGTGCTGATCTACCTGTCTCGCGAATCGAGTGATCTCTTTTCGAAACATACTGGACAGTTTTGGATCACATTTTACTAATTATGTGTGGAACTTAACGCTTAATGCCGAATGGTAAGATATTATTTGTATATCTTATCGTTAAAGAGATGTGTATATAAATCGTTATTCCTGCCTTAAACACTGTGCACTCCCAATACACTTTACCACTTGGCTTACGGACCAACCGCAAATAAAATAACCGATATGGCAAAAGATTCTACCGTGACAGCCTACTCAACTACGAGTGCAAATGCAGAAAAGATGTCCGCACAAGAAAGCGTCCAGTCAGTGCCAGAGCATGTTGTCGCCGTACCGTCAGAGATACGCCTAGCATGGTACGACATACTTTTGGTGTAAACTGAAACATAAATAAAAATTACACATATATCTACTACATAATTATGCGCGAAGTTATCTAAATGAACTAATTAGTAAACGAAGTGCGAAATGACGTGGTTGATATAACCCGAACTTGTCTCTTTAGTATTTGCAACAAAACTGCCCTAAAGATAAACCAAATGTTAATATATCGGTGGTACCAATGAAAATCGTTGTTCGGAGGAGTCATAAAGTTATAGTGTTATAAGTGAGATAGCCATATATTCAGTTAGTTGGTACCCATCATACCTGTATTTTATCGTGGTCGGCGCTATAGTGTAAATAAACCCTATACACAAGGAGTTAGTTTAATTCTGTCTTCTGCTCGATCGGTGCGATATATATATATATTTATACCACATACATTAACAAATAACATGCATTTAAAGTGTTGGTATAAAGCAATTTGATATACCAATACTATTGGTATATCAAATTGTGATCCGCCCATGGCGCAATAATACGCATATATAAACATTCTCGCGAGCGTCTGCAGTTGATTCTAGATCAATGATCAATTTCCACACATTAGTCAATAGTGACGTATGAAAAATAATGATGAAAAGTATTAATAATCCCCGTTTTCGAAATTCATTTAATATGGTACACATTTTCATCACAATCCTTTCTGCTTTCTGTTCTCCCCTCCCCTCTCAAGCATAACGGACAAACTATGCAGAAATGTGGAATGAGAGAGAAAAGGAATTTGGGCTGGATTAAAACATTGAAATAGAAATTACACCAAGTAACCTACAAGAATATGGTTCATCTTAACGATACGTGTGCAGTTTCCTTGGGATTTATCAACAGTGTTTATCAATGATACAATGTTGCAAACCAGCAAATTCGTCGGTTACGTGGTACACATAATGTGATATATTTAATGTAATGTTTTTTATTATTATTATTATTATTTCTTAAACATACCATAATGTTCTAAATTATCGATTAATATTATTATTTTAATATGAAAATGTCCAAAGCGCTCTCTCTCTCTCTCTCTCTCTCTCTCTCTCTTGACCATGGTAGCAGGATACGGGCTAAAATCTATGAAATGGCGAACGTAGAGGATTTTCCAACAATATCTCTGGACTTATGAATGATGGTAAAAGTTAAGTCAAACCGACCAAAGCATGAGAGACAGACAGACAGACAAACAGAGACAAGAGTTTTAAAGTCAAACCGACGAGAGAGAGAGAGAGAGAGAGAGAGAGAGAGAGAGAGAGAGAGAGAGAGAGAGAGAGAGAGAGAGAGAGAGAGAGAGAGAGTTTGTGGGTCGGTTGTACTGTTGCTAAAGCAGAATAATGACTTAGATCAACTGTAAATATATTAAAATATTTTAATTACCTCTTGTTGGTTTGTCAGTTGGCTTAGTTTCTATTCCACATTAATCTCCATGCGCCGGTATTTGAATGGTGTAGCTATCCAAGTGTTGCTACTGCCCTACTTTTATCTTTAAAACCATCTTTCATGTTTACATCATAAGTGTGTATTATATTGATTTAATCAATGTGGATAAAAATAGAAACCAAGAAAAGAAAACAATCAACTTACCAATATGCAGAGGTGATTGTAAATAGCCACTACGGCAGAGAACTACATTTTGTAGCGGACACACTAGGGGATGTGAGGAGTTCATTCACTAGGTCAATACACGGCTGCATGTAGTAAATCTGAACTCCGTTCAAAGGTCAAATATATGTATTTGTATGTGATATAAATAAAATATATGTACAGTATGTACGCTGTATCAATGATATATCACTCGTTGTATAAATTTTTCATTAAAAAGAGACTCGGCAAGCCTCGTTTCTTTTTAATGAAAAATTTATACATCTCGTGGTATATCATTGATACAGCGTACAT